>QEOT01001193.1:463125-536852 GCA_003123785.1 Pterocarya stenoptera
AAAAAAAAACATTCTAATACTTGATAGGACCCAAATATGACGGGAAATACCTTCATTGGATTCTAAGAGAAAAATTAGGGGGAACTTAGCTGGATAGCGCATTGACCAACGTTGTTATACCAACTTTTGATATCAAGTATCTACAACCAACCATTTTCTCATCCTAGGAGGTTTGATCTCTCTCTCTTTCTAGAAAATCTTTGTTTGTTAAACTTTTTTTTTTGTTTATAGGATTTGTTTGTTAAACTTAAGAGCATTGTTTTTACATATTCTTACTTTGTGTAGGCGAAAAAGAACTTCTGTTTGGATGCTCGACTATCAGACATATGCATAAGCACTTTGGCAGCTCCAACTTACCTTCCTGCCCATCATTTCAAGCACCAAAATGATGTAGGAAATGTTAGTGAATTCAATCTTATGATGGTGGTGTTGTTACAAACAATCCGGTACAGTTTTATCTTTTTAGAGTGTTCTCCAAAAGTTTCAACATTAAAGTTCCAAAATATTAAGCTGATCTTTATCTGTTTTCCATGGTCCAAGCTCTAGTGGCCATAAACCAAGTGACTAAACAGATCTGTGATGCAAATCCTGATTTCTTTCGAATCAAATCCACGGATTATGGTCACTTTCTAGTAATCTCAATAGGCACAAGCTCAGGAGAGATAGAAAAAAGATACAATGCAAAAATGGCAGCCAAGTGGGGAATTTTGAACTGGTTACTTCATGGTGGTTCAGTACCATTGGTGGATGTGTTTACTCAATCAAGTCCAGATATGGTTGATTTGAATCTAGTTGTGGTGTTCCAAGCCCTTCATTCCAAAGAGAATTATCTCATAATTCAAGTAATAAATTCTTCTTTAGGTTTTTAATTCATCCAGGGATTGAGTTTTAAAATTTTCAAGTTGATAACTATTTTTATGAAATGTTGTGGTTAGGATGATGCATTGACTAGGACAGAAGCTTCAGTTGATGCGTCGAAGGAAGGGAACTTGAACAAACCCATAGAGATAGGGGAGAAATTATTAAAGAAACTAGTATCAAGGGTGAATTTAGAGACTGGTTTATCAAAACCAGTTAAAAACTGTGGCACAAATGAGGAGGCTCTAATAACGTATGGAAAACCTTTCTTGCATGTGCACCATAGCATATCTTTAATCATATTTTGCTATCAAACTAAGTGTGCATCATAAAACTGTTTTGCAGATTAGGAAAAAAACTTTTACAAGAAAGTAAATGGAGAGAGGGAAAATCTACACACATGAAAAAGTTGCACATTGATGCCGATTACTTAACTCATCTCTAAAGCACTTGAGCTATTAGTTGTATCCATTTCTACATGATGTAGTAGTCAAAGATTTGTTTATTTTGCAGTTCAAATTATTTTTGTCCTTAAAGTAATTTAGTGTTTGTGTCCCATGAAAGGAAAGGAATTCATTGTTCAATGATTGTTAATTTTAGAGTTACAATGAACAGATGTCATGATGATCAATTAGGAAGTTAATTTGATGTAAAAGTTACAATTATTGTTATATGTGATTGAAAATGATGAATTCAAATGATGTTTTACAATCTAATTCGCTACATAATATTGAATAATTTGCAAGAATTGCTTGACAAATTTATACGCGTGGTAGAATTCCAAGCATTTAATTTAATGACAATATTTTGAATTTAAGCCTAGAATTCTTTAAAGGATTTTGATCCTTTTGAAAAAGCCTCGATAATTTATTTTTGTGCCCAAAATCTAACAAACCGAAAAATATGATCCAAAGTCATGGCTTATTTAATAGTTATTGATTTGCCTTATTGTACGCTTTGCCAAGGGTACAATGAGGTCATGTGAGTCATACCTTGATTGTATGTATTAATATGACTAAGTCTTGAACACTAATATAAAGAAGAAATTAATAAGCATATCTAGCTTTAAAAGGCAAACTTTGGTGTGGACTTTGCTATCTTAGTGTAATTCCTATCCGAAATATAAAGCAGAGAGAGGGGGAGACATAACTATAAAGTAGGTTGCACAACATTTTTATCTGCCCATATACGGGTTTTGGATTTAACTAAATACAAAATAAGTTTCGTAAAATATAGTTTATACATAAAGTATTGCGAGTAGGTTGATCATATAGCCAGAGAGAATTACATAAGTTAAATTCAATTCTCAAATCATTATTACATTAAAGATATTATTTGTTCTATTTTTTGTTAGTTCTTTTTTCTGTTACTAAATATAGTTTTTGTAATTCTTGTAGGAGAAAATGATTGAGTTGCAATCTGCTTCTAAAAAATCATCTCCCAGTGACATTGACATATTTATCTAGGTTCTCAGAACTAAGTCTGGTTTGGTGAGAGGGCTAGACGATCTTTCAAGTGTATCGGTTCATCCTCATAACCTCAAGTTCAGGAATTAGTAATCTTACAAAAGATTTGCTGCATGGAAGAGATTGAGAAAATGAAGGAAAGACAACAAAAGTTGGGGGATCTCCTATCTTCAGAGTTGGAGATGCATTTGCAGGAGCAGCAAAGGGAGCAGAAGGAAAGAATACGCATTGAAGTGTAAGAACAAATACAGAGAGAGATACTGGTCCAGATGGAATGCGTCATGTCACTGCAACAAGATCACGGTGGTTGGAAAAACAAGAAAAAATGAACTTTAATAAATTTTTTAAATAATCTTCATCTATTTTTACTGCCTAGCATAAGACTCTAAAACATTTTTCATATATTGTCTATTATTAATGCATGACACAATTTGGATAATTAGTGTGATATTTAATTTTATCTGTTTCTAAATTTTGATTCGAATGTAAACCTCAAATGTTAGATGTGACCTTCATGTTCGAAATGACTTTAGAACAGAAATCAGTTACAACATACAATTGAAAATATTCGAACATACCAATGATCGAACATACAAAATCTCATTCGAACATGTAGCATTGTACAATGTGCAAACGTTGCCTTGCATATCCGAACATGTATCATTAACATTCGAACTAAAAAAACTGTAGCATTCTAACATCACATTGCCTATGTTCAAACAAAAGTAACGTTCGAATGTGTTTGGCTAACCATTCGCATTGTTATAATGGAGCGTTAGAAAATAAAGTTCAAATGTAACTCTACCATGAAAACTTGGGTTCATGTTTGAATACTAAACCACATGTTCACATGTACTTTCAATGATAGAAATAGACTGTCACAACTTAGTCAAAATATTTGCACGATAAATCTAATGGCGGAATTCAAACCACCACAAAAAATATTTTTGTGATGGTTGTACAATAAACCGATACATTGTCTATTTTGTGCCATTGTTGTTGTGTCGGTAGATGGACACTTTTTGTCTGGTATGCAAAATATTTTTGTAATGGTTTGGTTTATTTTTGTGACAGTTTCATCTATCACAAAAGCTACGATTTGTTGTAGTGCAACCACCGCCTCCCACTTTTCCTCCGTGTCTCTTTGTCATCAACACTCTCTGCCACTCCTATTCTCTCTCTAGGCTATAGTACTCTCTTCTTCCCTCCTTTCGCTCCAGTCACCAGCCACCCATTTCTGCCCACCCTCTCTTGTGTTGTATGTCTCTCCCTTGTGCTCTCTGTCTCTCTGTCCCCTCAACACACACACACACACACACACACTATGTCTACCTTTGCCCAATACACTCACACCACCACCTGAGTGACCACTGCATCACTCGTCGATGGGAACGACCACAACCAGTAGTAGAGTTCTGGATGATCATGAGTTGTAAGTGGCTCTCAGACTAACCTTAAATAATTGTTGTTTGAATTGAGAATTGAGAATTTTGTATTGTCATGTGAATTGTGAAGTGTGTTCTATTATTGTGAACTGTGTACTATCGTGTGAATTTTGAATTGTGCTCTGTTGTTGAGACGTGTTATGTGAACTGCGCTCATGTCAATAGTGAATGATGTAACTGTGATGTGGTTGTGTGTCACGTCAAGTGATGGGATAATTGTGTTGTTTGTGATGTGGTCATGTGCTGTGAAAAGTGATGGAATATATAATTGTGTAGTGTTTTATATTATTGTGTGCAATGTGAAGTGATGAGATAATTGTGTAGGTTGTGAAGTGTCCGAATGTCATGTAAAGTATTTGGATGAATTTTGTGGTTTTGTGATGCGTGGTGTGAAGTATTCGTTTTGATATTTAAATGTCGTGGTGTCTTGTATATTAAATGATGTTGTTATGTCATAATAAGGAGATTCTCTCTCATTCAAATTGATGTTTAGTCACAATGGGGTATTCGAGTTTCCCACTATTACAAATTTTCATGGGTTTACAGCAACAACAATGCTTGCTGGAGAACTTTTCCTAGTGCATTGTCATTCTTCATGTAATTAACCATTGTGTTTTTGGACTACATCATAACTGATATCTGTTATTGATTATTGTGCCATTGAACTGTAATGGTGTGTAAACAAAAATATGTAAAATTTCTAGATCTTGTATTAAATAGTTTTTGTGGCTGCTTGCATTTAAAGGGGAGGACTGTAATATTCCGTTGCTTATGGATTGAGACAAGTGATTTATATATGGATCTTGTGGTTGGGATAAAATTTAATTCTTTTTAGTACTGTTAATTAGAATTAATTATGTCCCTTTTATTTTATCTTCGCTACATATATAACTGTACTCCATTAATTACTTTAAGCATGCGCGCACACTTGTTGTCAACAATGAATCAATCTCAACATATTTTTATGATCTGTACTTTATTATGATTGGCAATGGGCTTTTTCTTTCTCATCCCAATATAATCTGTGGGATCGTACCGTTCATGCATGGAGGTTGCCCTTGGAGCCAACCAGCACAAGAAGCAACACATCAGGGTTTCCACCCCTAATTGAGGCTTTTCCGAAAGGATAGAAATCCTTTAAAGTACACGGAACTATGGCAATTTAACCTTTATTCGATATATGTAGCTAATTATATAGTGTTTCACATCATTTCAATATGAAATTTTCAATCACGTATAACATTAGTCATAATTTTTACATCAAACACGCATTAATACAAATTTCTGACGACAACTTTCGTTTGTCCTAGCTTCAAGCAATCAACCAACAATGGAATTCCTTTCATGGATCGACACGTTACAAGAAAATTAAAGAATGAAAATAATAAGCTGAATTACGGATAAAAAAAACTTTGACTACACATGTAGATTGGAGGCAATGAAAATAATAGCCCGACTTAAAGACGCGGAGTGTGGACTTCAACTTTCACGTCTCCTTGTATGCAAGTTTTCCCTTTCGACACTTTCTTTCTTGTGAAAGTTTTTTTGCTACCCTGTAAGAAGAGTTTTATGTACAATTAATTTCAAAATATTATGATCACAAACACAATATTTTAACTAGTTAATGACAAGTGCATGCATGAGTGCACATTTAAAGCATGTTTCACCATACATTCTCAAAGCCTCCTCATTTGTGCCACAATTTTTGATTGGTTCTGACAAACCTGTCTGCAAATTCACCCTTGATACTGGTTTTTTCAACAGTTTCTCCCCTATCTCTACAAGTTTGTTCAAGTTCTCTTTCGTAGAGTCATCAACTGAAGCTGCTGTCCCAGTCAAGGTGTCATCCTAAACAAGTATTTCATGAAAATAGTAATTAATAACTTGAAATATTAATCCCCTTGCAAGAATTCAAATTCAAATCCTGAATCAGAAGAAATTTCTTACTTGAATTCTAAGGTAATTCTCTTCTGAATGAAGGGCTTGGAAAACCACAGCTAGATGCAAATCAACCATATCTGCACTTGCTTGAGTAAACACGTCCACTAATGGAACTGAACCTCCATAAAGTAACCAATTCAGAAGGCCCCATTTGGCTGCCATTTTAGCATTGTATCTTTTCTGTATCTTTCCTGACCCTGTTCCTATTGAGATCACTAGAAAACGACCGTAGTCTGTGGACTTTATTGGAAAGAAATCAGGATTTGCATCGAAGATCTGTTTGGTCACTTGGTTTATGGCAACAAGAGCCTGGTCAACCATGGTTCCCAGAAGACACGTAAAGATCATCAACTTAAATTTTGGAGCTTTTAATGTAAATAAAAAAGCACATGAAAGATTAATATATATTGTACCGGATTGTTTGCAACAACACCACCATCTATAAGATTGAAGGTACTAAAATTTCCAGCACTGGTTTGGTTGTTGAAGTAGTGAGCAGGAAGATATGTTGGAGCTGCCGACGTGCCAATGCATATGTCGGATAGTTGAGCATTCAAAGAAGGGTCTTTTGTCGCCTGCGCGCATGAACTCAGATCATGAATATCTGAAGAATATATATATATAGCTCGTTTCCCCAACATTTAACAGATTAATAAATAATATTTAAAATAATGTACTGTCAAAGTAGTGCAGGCATCATGAATAAAATATAAATTTTTTAATTTGTTGAGATCCTAAGAATTTAATGTTCAACGTAAATAACTTATACTTTAATATATTATAGCTTGAATATTGAAACTAATAATGTTAATGTTTCCATGTTACTTTATTTGTGTCCAAGTACCTCGAATATTTAGATTCAAATTATCATTTGGTCACAATCTACATGAAAGGAAATTGACATTAGGATCTAGATAGAGAGAGAGAGAGAGATCATACCTCATATGATGAGAAAATGGTTGGCTGCAGTTGCTTGATATCAAACGTTGGTATAACAACATTGGTCAATGTGCTGTCCAACCGAGCTTCCCCTAATTTCTCCCTTAGAATCCCATGAAGGTATTTCCCATCGTACTTTGGTCCTGTAAGAGATCTGAACATTTTTCCGATTGCTCCAAATAAGCCACTGTAATAAAAACCAACACATGCATGCATGCTCATTAGTTAATATTTAAATATAACGATTGTTTTCAGAAACGCTATCATATATGCACAAAATATATATAGAGCTGCTTTTGTGTATGTGAAGGAGGGAGGGAGTTGTCAAAATAGGAGGAATATCAGAACATACTATTAAGAATATGATATAAATAATAAATTTTACTTCTTCCAATCAACTTAAGTTTTTGGGATTAGTGTTGATTTTGCATTGTATCAGAGTAAATATCCTGAGTTCGAACTCTTACTTTACACTCTACCTCCATTTAATTAAATATTTCACTCATATATACTTGTGCAGCTGAGCACAATACTTACTTTTTATGTTTATCTCAACTTCGAAAGTAGCTAATTGGTAGCTTTAATCTAGATAAGGTGGGATTGCCCAGCTTTAAGCTGACAATGATCATCTTATATAAGACATATATGTCTCATTTTTAAGTTGTTAATAGTTCATACTTAGTTTATAGCTTTTATACAAGCTTGGTTTTGAGATTTCTTCATGTAATCCTCATCAAGATTTTACTTGTAAAAAGGCATTCTCCTCTTTTAAAAGAGAGTAATTATATGAAATTGCTTGTTCTTAAAAAAAGAAAATATGAGTACGTAGCACTACCTGTTCTGTGGGAAAATTTGAGGACCATGCTCGAGATAGAAGGGCTTGATATCCTTAGCATCAAAGAGTGGTCGATTATTTTCATTTGGAGTAGCTAACATGGCGGTAACAAGACCCCCGGTGCTTGTTCCTGCAATCACGTCAAAGTAGTCTGCAAGTCTAGCTTCCTTTCCATCCAACTCCTACGCAATTTTTACACCAAAAACTTCTTAATAAGTATGTGGTCATGACATTAATTTAACGATTGTGAAAAACTTAATTGTATATATGCATGTATGACATTGACTTTGCAATATTTTCATAAATATATCACGTTTTATAAGTTCATATGCTAGAAACGTCATAGGCGCGGATTCATGTGCAATAATATCTTGAAAGCCATTTCATTAATGATCTACGCGGGCATGATATATATTCATTGATATTGTATTTGCATGCCTTTTTGTATATTGAGACCTAAAACTTTGCTGCAAATTAACCAACTACTACAACACGTATACCTGAAGTTGTGCTTCAAGGAAAGCAAGTATAGTAGCAGGGATGATCCCCCTGATACCACCCCCGTCGATGCTTAGAATTGTGATCAAGTTCCTGTATGTTGTGTGCTGAGCCTGAATCGGCGTTGTTTTTTCCATGGAAAATATTAAAACGGTATGCAAGTGGTGGTTGTAAGATAAGAAGAAAAGATTAATGCCTTGGTAGTTGTTATGAGGAAGATCGAAGAAAGCTGATCAAGTACTTTCTGTTCTGGTATTTGATCCATCGACAAACCCCAATTTATATAGAATAAAATAATATAATAGCCTTAGGGTCTGCACTTGACCATCTTCAAAATTTCAAATGTTCTTATCTTTTCCCAGTTGTAACAGCTAGAATGTAAGATTTTCTACCGTGTGATATATATATTATATATACGATGACCCAAAAAAAAGGTAGAAAAAGATGAGACACGTAATTATTAATTTACTCGTGCATCACATGTTTAATTAATTGATGATGAAAAATATTCCACTACAACAAAAACGGCATTTTCTGATTAATTTTTCGTGTCCAAAAGATTATAATTCGTAATTAAAATTAGTTGCGAATAATCTTTTGGTCACGAAAAATTAATCGGAAAAGATTGTTTTTGTTGTAATGTCCCTGCAGAAAGTTAATTAATTTGAGCTTAATCAACCTTAGCTTGTACGTAAATTTGGTCGAAGAAATTAAGATTTATAAATTTTGGTTGGCATCCACTTACGTACGTTTTTAGTTAAGGATCCTAATCCGGTCACAATTAAGCTTTGTGTTGCATGCATGGAGGCGCCAACTTTATACTAGCGAAGAAACATGTTTAGTACGTACGTACTAGTGATCATCTTTGCTTCTGTTTAGCGGACAATTAATATATAATTAACTCAACATCATGCAGTACTAGTGATCTGCAGCAAACTACATAGAAGTTAAGAACTTTTTATTTTTTATTTTTTTTATTTTATGAAAAGTACTTAAGAATATGAAATTAAAAGTGTTTGTATTTGAATAGTGTTTAGATGTTAAAATAAAATAAGATGAGATGAGATTGATTGAGACCATGATCTCGACCTCCAAATGGGGCCTTATGCCTTAGTACCAAATTTCAGAAATGTTTGGTATGTGTCCTAACAAAATTAAGAAGAATCATATTGTTGTTCTTTTTTTCTTTTTCATTAAAAAAAAAAAAAAAGGAGATCAACACCTCCATCTTTTATTAAAACAACCCTCACTTATAGCGGATGAATACCCTTACAAACAATCTTTAATAAATCAAAAACCACCCAATCAACCTAAAAACCAATTAAATAAAAGACTAACGCCTCAAATTAGGCAAACCAAGAAAATCCAATCTAAGCAAACCTCTCACCTCTCTTGGTAAATCCACGTAACCCAAATATGTACAATTCCTCCCCTCCTCTCCCTGTCTTGCCAACAAATTTGGTCGGTTTCTTAATTAGCATATAGTACACGAAGGAAGACAAATGGCACTGATGATATATGAATTTCTGTGATATTTATAGAAAATGATAAAAATGCAGGTTTCGAGTACATGGGTCAATTCCTTAGAAATTTATAAGTATTTTACCATGTAAAACTTTTCATGTCTCAATTAATCATTCTTATTTTATTTAATTAAAAACCACATCATTTTTCATTCTTAAAACATGTTAATTAAATAGGATAAATTCCATCAAATGCAGGATTGTTAATGGATATTATCTAGGCCAGATTAGGTCAACATCAAGGAACTTAAATTAATTCATAGATGGATTAATTCATCTATATTGTCCCCTTTATTGATTGATCAGTTTATGTCACTACTTGCACAGCAGCTATATATTTATTGAGAGAAGTTAAAATGAAATGAGATAAGTTAAGATCAAAGTTGAAATTTTAACAAAATATTATTATAATATTATTTTTTATTATTATTATTGTTTTGAAATTTGAAAAGTTGAATTATTTATTGTATTTTATGTGAGAATTTAGGAAATTAAATTATAATGATTATATAAGATGTGACGAAATACTTTTTATATCCAAACCTAAGGTAGAAAGTTTTCTCTCTACTGAGTTATACTATTTGAAAACTTTTACACCACACATTATTTATATGACCTATTTTAATTTATAA
Organism: Pterocarya stenoptera; assembly: GCA_003123785.1. Taxonomy (NCBI): domain Eukaryota; kingdom Viridiplantae; phylum Streptophyta; class Magnoliopsida; order Fagales; family Juglandaceae; genus Pterocarya; species Pterocarya stenoptera. Next base: position 473,263 of record QEOT01001193.1, read on the forward strand.
TATTTAAATTTTAAAATTTATATTCTAAATTAAATTATGTTGCATAAATAATATATCATATAAAATATTTTGAAAAGAGTTATTCATCGTTTTATTATTCATATTCTTGCGTGACATTAGATCGTCGGGGTGAGTCGGTATTAAATGATGACATCATGACTGAATTATTTCATAAAAATATTGGTATATATATATATTTATTATAGCCTCAAATTGCGGGTCAAAGATTAAAAAAAGTTAGGCTACCTACGATATCATATATTTGTGTACTTCTTATTCCTTCTATTAATGGGATTGGTCGAAATAATTATTTTATATTAAAAAAATAATAGTAAATTGTATAAAAAAATACGTAAAAATGATTTTACATAAGATTTTTGTTAACAAGCATCCTTAATTTCTCCGTTAGTACTTCCACCGCACGCAATGTTTGATTAATTAATAGGGGATTCGGATCCTTATTTGAAACGTGCATGCATGCATGTCACATGTACAAACGTCTCAGATTTCTTCGACTAAACTTGCATATGAAGTTGACGCTCTTCCTTACAGGGATATTGAATTAAACACATGATGATCAGCAACATTATAAAACATTATATAAACATGCATAAATCATATATGATGGTAGTAATTAAACACGTGTTTCTGTTTTTTTTTTTTTTTTTTTCATCGTCGTGTCCATGGTACCATGTATTTCTATAGACGATTATGTGACGAATAATAAATATTGAATAATGTAAGATTTAGTTTTGAGCTGTGCAAATGTCATACATTATTTTAAAAAGAGTGAGGTTTATTATTAAAAAATTAATTTTTTTTATGTAGATCTTATATTTATTTTATTTTTTTACAAAAAAATTAATGCGCGAGATTTACAGACCGTAAATCCCACGTTAGATAATTCTTATATATGCATGCAGTAGCTAGCTAGCTAGATGTTATTAAATCATAAAAAGCATGTCCCGCGTGGAGAATTGACGAATACATTATTTTGAAGATGGTCATCCAAACACAAGGCCATAAATACGGGTTTGTGAATTGAGTCAAATGCCAAAATAGAAATTTAAGCTTTCTTCCATCTTCCTTGTAACAACAATTAATTAACAAGGCAATCTTTTCTCTTCATCTTAATTACTATCAAAATACTTTGAGTAATTACCCATTAATTTCATCTTTTCCATGGAAAACACAATGTCGGTTCATCGTCAGCAACCAACATCCAAGAACTTGATCACCATTCTAAGCATTGATGGGGGTGGTATCAGGGGGATCATCCCTGCAACTATACTTGCTTTCCTTGAATCCCAATTAACTTCAGGTATATATATGATTTTTTTTTTTGTTTAAAAGAAATTTTCAAGGTTATAATTTACAAAAAGACATACAATATTATGAAACTCGATCATATGTAGTACTAACTGCTCTACACAACCATACCCAGTGTAGAAGAAGCTATATTAACGTCACCATGCATGTACACTACTAACAAGTTTGAAATATAACAATGGCGCAAGAGTTGGGTGGTGAGGAAGTTAGACTTGTAGACTACTTCAACGTGATTGACTTGTAGACTACTTCGACGTGATTGCAGGAACACGCACAGGTAGTCTTGTTACCGCCATGCTAGCTGCTCCAAATGAAAAGAATCGACCCCGTTTTGATGCTAAGGATATCAAGCCCTTCTATCTTCAACACGGCCCTCGGATTTTCCCATAGGCTAGGTGCTACTCTTCATACTTTAAACCCTCCCTCCATCAGCTAGCACAGCATGCAGCTCTATATTCTGTGCAAAACTGCGCTTTTTCACATTCTCGATACTTTAATATTAACTGGATGAGCATAATGTGTTTTATTTATTTATTATTATTACAGTGGCATAGATGGAGCAATCAAAAAAACATTCAAATCCCTGATAGGACCCAAATATGACAGGAAATACCTTCACTGGATTCTAAGAGAGAAATTAGGGGAAACTTGGCTACATGGATAGCACATTGACCAACGTTGTTAAACTTAAGCGCATTGTTTTTACATATTCTTCCTTTCTGTAGGCGAAAAATAACTCTTGTTTGAATGCTCAACTGTCAGGCATATGCATAGGCACTTCGGCAGCTCCATCCTACCTCCTTGCCCATCACTTCAAGCACCAAAATGATGTAGGAAAAGTTAGTGAATTCAATCTTATGATGGTGGTGTTGTACAAATAATCCTGTACAATTTTATCTTTTTAGAGTGTTCACCAAAAGTTTCAACATCAAAGTTCCAAAATATTAAGTTGATCTTTATCTCTTTCCCATGGTCTAGGTTCTAGTGGCCAAAAACCAAGTGACTAAACAATTCTGTGATGCAAATCATGATTTCTTCCCAATCAAATCCACAGATTATGGTCGCTTTCTTGTAATCTCAATAAGCACAAGTTGAGGAAAGATAGAAAAAAGATACAATGCAAAACTGGCAGCCAAGAGGGGCATTCTGAGCTGGTTACTTCATGGTGGTTTACTACCACTGGTGGATGTGTTTACTCAATCAAGTGCAGATATGGTTGATTTGAATCTAGCTGTGGAAAGCATCATGTCACAGCAACAAGATCACGGTGGTTGAAAAAACAAGAAAAAATGAACTTTAATGTATGTTTTAAATAATCTTCATCTATTTTTACTTCCTAGCATAAGCCTCTAAGACATTTTTCATATATTGTCTATTATTTATGCATGATACAATTTGGATAATTAGTGTGATGTTTAATTTTATCTATTTCTAAATTCTAATTCAAATGTAAACCTCAAATGTTAGATGTGACCTTTACGTTTGAAACGACTTTAAACAGAAATTAGTTACAACGTACAATTGAAACCGATCGAACATACAAAATGTAACACTCCATATTTTAGTGTATTTTAATTGAAAGATTATTTTAATTAAATCAAATTTTGGTTCTCTTGTTTTGAAATGATAAGAGTTTTGTTATATTATTTTATAATATTTTTAAATTGTGAAATTATTTTTAATGTGTTTTTTTAATATTAATTATTGTTTTACATTTAAATTGTTCTTTAATTTAAATTAGTTGTTTGTGGGTTTTAAAATTATTATGTGGTTGGATTTAATTATTTTATTTTACTTGTCACTGTTTTTAAATTAGTTTTATGAAACTTATTTTTTGAAAGTCATTTTCGTTGGATCAATCTTGTGACTCAAGTTGTGAGGATTGGACCTCATTTATTTCCCTCACTTTTTCTTTTTCCTCTTTCTCTTTCTCTTTTTCTTTTCTTTCTTTCCTTTTTCCCCTGCATTTCTTTCTTCTCTCCCGCGCGAGCCCTCCCCTCTCTCTCTTCCATTCGATCCTTCTTCCTCCCCTAGTATCGCCATGCGCCACATTCTGGCGACACCGCCCAGCCCACGACCTTCCCCACCTTCCGGTGAGCTCACCCACCCCAGCCACCACTTCCCACGCCCCCTCCTTCTCTCTCCTAATCGTGTAGAGCCCAATCGGCTTATAGCTCACTGCGCTGCTGCGCGCCGCCGTGTCTGATACCGCCCCTCCTAATCTTCTCCCTACCGGTCGGCGACCTCACACCTCCAATCTCAGCCCCTCTCATGTCACCGTTGACCCGCATGCACGGCTTGAAGCCTTGGCGTTCCTTGTGCCCCTGCGCCACCGTCGCGCCACCTCTGGCCACTATTTCTTCCGCACATCTTCCTCGACCTGCTAGCAACTTATTACACCCATCCCCAGCCCCGATCTATCACCGATGAAGCTCCACCATCTACATTTCCGATTTGATCATTTTGGCTTCCAAACACCACCCACGCCGCCACCCACGGCCAACCACCACCACCATTAGTTTCACAAACACATCTAAGCTATTTCCTAGTAATCTCGAGTCTTTGATTGTCCCCGTTCAAAAGTGAGTTTTTGAGACCCACGGCCTAGTGCATTTTGTACTGTTTCGCTACTGTGTCGCCACCTTTTGCATCTTTGTGATCTTTCAAAAATTGTACTATAGTGTTATAAATATTTTTCCAATAACTTTTAAAATTTAAATGTATTTTTGTATTAACTCATTTACTGTGGATTGGTTGGATTGGAGGATAAAGTTATGTGATTGGATTGTGCTGTGTTTTGTTGGCAGTTGGATATTTGTGTCGTGTATTGTACGTTTCATTTTGGTATGCATGTTCATGTTTGTAACTAAAAACTAGGTTTTCGCATAATTGCATTCATGTTCATGTGTATATTTAAAAATTAGATTTTCGTGTGAGAGAAAGGAAAATAGACTGTAGGGATTGTAGTAAGCAGAGATGGTGGTTTAGTCCCGCCTGTGATTCCCACCTACGGTGCACGTGATAGGGATGATGGTAAAAGCAGGGATGGTGGTTGTGTCCCACCTGTGATTCCCCCCTACGGTGCATACGGTAGAGATGGTGGTAGAGTCCAGCCTGTGATTCCTACCTATAGTGCTTTGATAGGTACTTATTGTGTGGAAAGAAACTGTGGGGATGGTGGTAAGCATGGATGTTGGTAGAGTCCCGCCTGTGATTCCTGCCTACGGTGCATGCTGTAGAGATGGTGGTATAGTCCCGCCTGTGATTCCTACCTACGGTGCACATGGTAGGGATGGTGGTAAGCAGGGATTGTGGTATAGTCCCGCCTGCGATTTTTGCCTACAATGTTCAATAAATGGTTGGATTTTGTGTGAATCATTTTCTGGAAAAATGATGGACTATTATTTTGGGGCCAAAATGAGAATTTGTTGTGTTGAAAAATATTCTTTTTGGGAAAAATGATGTTTTGAGGTTAAGGCGTATTTCATCATATGAATGCATGTTAGTTGCATTAATACACTTTTCTCTCGTGGGTTGTTTGGGTTATTACTTATCTGCGGTATCGTTTTATGGTACCATAGATTTTGATGTAGATGAGGACGATGAGCCTTAGGGATCGGCTCCGCAAAGGGACTGACATGTGGTTGCTTTTGGATTATAGGATTTGCTTCCCATTTTTTTAATGTATTTGACTTTTTATTTTATTTCACGGATAACTGTATAACTTTTAAAGGCAATTTATTTTGAATATCTATATTTAAAATTCTGGTATTTAGTTGACTTATTTAAATTATCCGCTGTGTTTTGTTGTGTACTTTTTATACATTGCACACATTTGAGTACTTAACGTTGGGATACGTGACCCGTGTTGTTATCATCCCCACGTCACGATTCCTGCATTTCTGTACGTAGGAGTAGGGACGTCACAGGTAATAGCAGAACATTGTAGCCGGGACTCACAGGCGAGACTCTACTACCATCCCTACTGCATGCACCGTAGGCAGGAATTACAGGCGGGACACAACCACTAGCCCTGCTTACCACCATCCCTATCGCATGCACCGTAGGCGAGAATCACAGGCGAGACTCTACCACCATCCCTACTGCATGCACCGTAGGCAGGAATTACAGGAGGGACACAACCACCAGTCCTACTTACCACCATCCCTATCGCATGTACCGTAGGCGAGAATCACAGGCGAGATTCTACCACCATCCCTGCTTACAACCATCCTTACAGTCTATTTTCTTTTCTCTCACATGAAAATCTAATTTTCAAATATACACAAGAACATGTATGTAATTACGCGAAAACTCAGTTTTCATTTACAAACATGAACATGCGTGCAAACATGCAATGTACAAGACACTACATCAAATATCCAACCGCCAACAAAACATAACACAATCCAATCACACAACTTCATCCTCCAAAATAACTAATTCACAGTAAATAAGTTAATGCAAAAATATGTTTAAATCTCAAAAGTTATTTGGAAAAATATTTATAGCGCTATAATATAATTTCCGAAGGATCACAAAGATGCCAAGAGTAGCAATACAGCAACGGAATAGTGCAAAATGCACAATGGCCGTGGGTCTAAAAAACTCACTTTTTGAACGGGGGCAAACCAAAACTCGAGATAATTACTAGGGAATAGTTTAGAGGTGTTGGTGAAACTAATGGTGGTGGTGGCATAGGAGGCGTTTGAAAACAATAATACCCAAATCAAAAAATGAGATGGATGGGCTTCACCGGTGGCAGATTGGGGCCAAGAATGAGTGTTTTAGGTTGCTAGGAGGTCAAGGGTGATGTGGTGAAAATATGGTGGCCAGAGGTGGTGCAACGATGGTGCTAGAACACAACGAAGGCTGCGGTTTGTAGATGCGCGTGGAGGTTAATAGCGGCTGGGAAGAGCTGGAAATTTAAGAGGAGGAGAGGGGCAGTGTTGACCACAAGTGGCACACGGCAGTGCAAGGGGCGGACGAATTTTCAGATGGTGAAGAGAAATGAGGGATGTCGTGCACAGGAGAGAGAAACAGAGGAGAAAAAAGAAAGAGAATGAAAAGAAAAAGAGAAAAGGGAAAAAGGGAAAAGAAAAAAAGAAAAGGGAATTGAAAGAAATGAGATCCAGTCTTTTCATCGTGGGTCTTGAACTGATCCAACGAAAATTATTTCAAAATAGTAAATTTAAATAAAACTAATTTCAGCACAGTAACTAAGTAAAATAAAATAATAAAATCCAACAATAAACTAATTGAAAATAAACATCATTGTAAATAATGAACAATAATTAATAACAATGAAACACATTGAATTAAATTTCACAATTAAAAGTTATAAAATAATATCTCGTAAATCATCTAAATTGTAAAATACAAAAGCCCATAATCTTAAGAAATGCAATAATTACTCAGTCAAAATACACGTAAATATGGAGTATCACACTCTGAATGATCATGAGTTGTAAGTGGCTCTTAGACTAACCTTCAATAACTGTTGTTGGAATTGAGAATTGTGAATTTTGTATTGTCGTATGAATTGTGAAGTGTGCTCTATTATTGTGAACTGAGAACAGTGTACTATCATGTGAATTTTGAATTGTGCTCTGTTGTTGAGACATGTTATGTGAACTGTGCTTGTGTGAATGGTGTAACTGTGATGTGGCCATGTGCTATGGCGCCTCCAACCTCCACGTATAGAAACTCGAGAATCGAGATGCCCGAATGACAACATGGTCAAGCATTCCAACAATAAGTGCCAAGTGTGTGTACATGCAACAATGTACAATAAAACAAAGCAACTAATAATTTAAATAAGTCAACTAAGTACCAAAATGGTTTAATACAAATTCACTTAAACCAAAGTGTTTTAAAGAGCAATACAGTTATCCTATAAAAATATAATAATATCAAATACATAATTCAAAATGGGAAACAATTCCCAAACACGAGCGAGTGATCCCAAATCACTCATCCAGCAGAGCCAAATCCTCAGGCTCAACATTTGCACCTGCATCAAAATCTAGGATACCATAAAATGATACCGCAAGATAAGGAATACAACATGAGATGTGAATCTCTGTAAGTAATAATCCAAACAGCTCACGAGATAAAAATATATAGATGCAACCAACAATTATGCATGGATATGATGAAATATGCATGAGATCCAAAAGCATCATTTTTTTCGAAAATGATTATTTTCCAACGCACACCAAAATTTTGGCCCAAAACATTCCATTAAAATATTTCTCGTTATTTTCTTCAATATGTAAAATTACTGGATCTTGTATTAAATAGCTTTTGTGGGTGTTTAAGTTTAATATTCCCAAAAGGAGATGGGGTATTATCTTGGTAGAACCCCTCTTGTCACTCGGCAGCTCATAAAATCGAGTGATATCTCCTGAATTGTTGCTAGGTGACAATGGGCTCAGGTGAGATGGTAACAGTCTCAAGTCAACGATGTTACCTCTCTACTAGAGAAAACTAGAGGATGCTTGGCCCAAATGTGTTGGGTGCAGAACTAGGCGTCGTTTTATACGAAGTCACTAGCACGACTGTTACTAGTAGTGTGGAGAAAGGAGTCAGGGTGTGTGGATTGTCCACATAAGAGAGACCATGGTGCACATGTTAAAATATCTTGTAAATGAAAATGAGAGTTTTTGGTGTGTATCAATTTGCATTGAAACTTTTATCAAATATCTAGATTTGTCTAATTATAATTTATTCTTGTATTAATTTAGTTCTTGCTTAATTTTATTTTCCACGTATTTTGAGTATTAGACTTACTTTCACTTATTGAGATTTTGCGAAATCTCACCGTCATATTTCCACTACGGTTCGGCTCCTTAAAACCATAAATTTTGATATTGGGGAGGGGTATGATGGTGCTCCCGAATATGAAATTCCAACACCTTCAGAAGATTGAGGATTGGGCCGGCCCTTGCCCCATTTTATTTAATTGCTAAGTTTGTTTTAATTCAAAGGGGAGGACTGTACTATTCCGTTGCTTATGGATTGAGACAGGTTATTTATATGAGTGATGCTACATCCCCCGCTGGGGTGATGTAGCACATATTTGTGTATTTTTGAAAGTTTCTTTTAATATATAATTTTTTTTAATAATTTTAAATATTTTTAAAAAATAAAATAAATTTATAATATTATTAAAAATACTTTCTTAATTAGAAAGTAAAAAAAATCATTAAAAAATAATTTCTTAATCACTAAGTAAAATAAAAAATATTTTATTATAATTTTTTATTTTACTTCATGATTAAGAAAGAATTTTTTAATAATATTATAATTTTTTTTAATTTTTTAAAAATATTTAAAAAATTATATAAAAAAAACTTTAAAAAATACATATAAAAATTACTACAATACCCCTAGCGAGACTCCCAACGGGGAAGTAGCATTTTCCTATTTATATATAGATCTTCTGGTTGGGATGCAATTTAATTTTTAGAATTAATTATGTCCCTTTTATTTTATCTTCGCTACAAATATAACTGTACTCCATTAATTACTTTAAGCATCCGCGCACACTTGTTGTCACAATGAATCAATCTCTACATATTTTTATGATCTGTACTGATTATGATTGACAATGGGCTTTTTCTTTCTTATCCCAATATAATCTACGGGATCGTACCGTTCATCTCAATTACCTTAAAATTGAGGCTTTTCCGAAAGGATAGAAATCCTTTAAAAATTCCTAAGCTATTTAATAAAGTACAATTATTTAGATCTCTACGATAATAATTAATTTCCAAGGAACTATGGAAAATTAACCTTTATATGATATATGTAGCTAATTATATAGTGTACGTAACACATCATTTCAATATGAAATTTTCAATCACATATAACATTAGTCATAATTTTTACATCAAACACGCATTAATACAAATTTCTGACGACGACTTTCGTTTGTAATTCCTTTCATGGATCGACACATTACAAGAAAATTAAAGAATGAAAAGAATAAAGTGAATTACAAGTAAAAGAACTTGGAGTACTACAACACATTACAAGAAATTTGAAGAATGAAAATAATAAGCTGAATTACAGATAAAATAAACTTTGACTACACATGCAGATTGGAGGCAATTAAGCAAGTACATGCTTAATAGCCCGACTTAAAGACGAGTGTTGACTTAAACTTTCACGTTCTCCTTGTATGCAAGTTTTCCCTGTCGACACTTTCTTTCTTGTGAAAGTTTTTTTGCTACCCTGTAAGAAGAGTTTTATGTACAATTAATTTCAAAATATTATGATCACAAACACAATATTTTAACTAATTAATGACAAGTGCATGCATGAGTGCACATTTAAAGCATGTTTCACCATACATTCTCAAAGCGTCCTCATTTGTGCCACAGGTTTTGGCTGGTTCAGACAAACCTGTCTGCAAATTCACCCTTGATACTGGTTTTTTCAACAGTTTCTCCCCTATCTCTACAAGTTTGTTCAAGTTCTCTTTCGTAGAGTCATCAACTGAAGCTGCTGTCCCAGTCAAGGTGTCATCCTAAACAAGTATTTCATAAAAATAGTAATTAATAACTTGAAATATTAATCCCCTTGCAAGAATTCAAATTCAAACCCTGAATCAGAAGAAATTTCTTACTTGAATTCTAAGGTAATTCTCTTCTGAATGAAGGGCTTGGAAAACCACAGCTAGATGCAAATCAACCATATCTGCACTTGCTTGAGTAAACACATCCACTAATGGAACTGAACTTCCATGAATTAACCAATTCAGAAGGCCCCATTTGGCCGCCATTTGAGCATTGTATCTTTTCTCTATCTTTCCTGACCCTGTTCCTATTGAGATCACTAGAAAACGACCGTAGTCTGTGGACTTTATTGGAAAGAAATCAGGATTTGCATCGAAGATCTGTTTGGTCACTTGGTTTATGGCAACAAGAGCCTGGTCAACCATTGTTCCCAGAAGACACATAAAGATCATCAACTTAAATTTTGGAGCTTTTAAAGTAAATAAAAAAGCACATGAAAGATTATTATATATTGTACCGGATTGTTTGCGACAACACCACCATCTATAAGATTGAAGGTACTAAAATTTCCAGCACCGATTTGGTGGTTGAAGTGGTGAGCAGGAAGATATGTTGGAGCTGCCGACGTGCCAATGCATATGTCGGACAGTTGAGCATTCAAACAAGGGTCCTTTTTCGCCTGCGCGCATGAACTCAGACCATGAATATGTGAAGAATATATATTATATATAGCTCGTTTCCCCAACATTTAGCATATTAATAAATAATATTTAAAATATTGTATTGTCAAAGTACTAGTGCAGGCATCATGAATAAAATAATTTTTTTTTTTAATTTGTTGAAATCCTAAGAATTTAATGTTCAACGTAAATAACTTATAATTTAATATTATAGCTTGAATATTGAAACTAATAATGTTAATGTTATTTCCATGTTACTTTCTTTGTGTCCAAGTAACTCGAATATTCATATTCAAATTATCATTAGGTCACAATCTACAATATGAAAGGAAAGTGATATCCGGATCTAGAGAGAGAGAGAGAGAGAGAGATCACACCTCATATGACGAGAAAATGGTTGGCTGCAGGTGCTGGATATCAAACGTTGGTATAACAACATTGGTCAATGTGCTGTCTAGCCGAGTTTCCCCTAATTTCTCCCTTAGAACCCCATGAAGGTATTTCCCATCATACTTTGGTCCTATAAGAGATCTGAACATTTTTCCGATCGCTCCAAATAAGCCACTGTAATCAAAACCAGCACATGCATGCATGCTCATTTGTTAATATTTAAATATCGAGAGTTTTCAGAAGCACTACCATATATGCACAAAATATATATAATATTTAATAGTTCATACTTAGTTATAGCTTTTATACAAGCTTGGTTTTGGGATTTCTTCATGTAATCCTCATCAAGATTTTACTTGTAAGAAGGTATTCTCCTCTGTTAAAAGAGAGGGTAATTATATGAAATCGCTTAATTATATGAGTAGCACTACCTGTTCTGTGGGAAAATTCGAGGACCATGCTCGAGATAGAAGGGCTTGATATCCTTAGCATCAAAGAGTGGTCGATTATTTTCATTTGGAGTAGCTAACATGGCGGTAACAAGACCCCCTGTGCTTGTTCCAGCAATCACGTCAAAGTAGTCTGCAAGTCTAGCTTCCTTTCCATCCAACTCCTACGCAATGTTTACACCAGAAACTTCTTAATATAAAGTATGTGGTCATGACATTAATATAACGATTGTGGAAAACTTAATTGTATATATGCATGTATGACATTGACTTTGCAATATTTTCATAAATTATATTGAGACCTAAAACTTTGCAATTTTGTATATTGAGACCTAAAAGTTTGCTGCAAATTAACCAACTACTACAACACGTATACCTGAAGTTGTGCTTCCAGGAATGCAAGTATAGTACCAGGGATGATCCCCCTTATACCACCCCCATCAATGCTTAGAATTGTGATCAAGTTCCTGTATGTTGGGTGCTGAGCCTGAATCGGCGTTGTTTTTTCCATGGAAAATATGAAAAGGGAATGCAAGTGGTGGTTGTAAGATAAGAAAAAAAGATTGCCTTGGTGGTTGTTATGAGGAAGATCGAAGAAAGCTTCAGTTTCTGTTCTGACATTTGATCTAATCGACGAACCCCTATTTATAGAGAATAAGATAATATAATAGCCTTAGGGCCGTCTGGAATTGACCATCTTCAAAATTTCAGATGTTCTTATCTTTTCCCAGTTGTAATGTTCATAAGGTGCATAGCTGAACAAGAAATTGTAATAGTCTAATTGGGTTGAAACTTTCCAATATAGTTCAAACATTCTCATATAATTCTATGATTTAATAACAGCTAGACGTAAGATTTTTCTCCCGTGGGATATATATTATATAATTATATATACGATGACCCAAAAAAAAAGGTAGAAAAAGATGAGACACGTAATTATTAATTTACTCGTGCATCACGTGTTTAATTAATTGATAAACAATAATATCCCTGCACGAAGTTAATTAATATGAGCTTAATCAACCTTTGCTTGTACGTAAATTAACTTGGTCGAAGAAATTAAGATTTATAAATTTTCGTTGGCATGCACGTACGTACGTACGTTTTTAGTTAAGGATAATCCTAATCTGGTCACAATTAAGCTTTGTGCAGCATGCATGCATGGAGGCGCCAACCTTATACTTACGACGAAACATGTTTCGTACGTAGTGATCATCTTTGCTTAATCTATTTAGCGGACAATTAATTAATTCAACATGTCTAGATCAGATGCTATTAATTTAATTTGGAATTTCTGACCTGTTCAGAAAATTAGTATTTTTATCGATCCTTGAGATCATCTCTAGCTAGTAGATTTCGATCTTGGACGCGCAACCAGATCAGGCTAGACATGACCAATATTTTCCAGGAAAGTCTGTCATATACCGATCATTCGCCCAGATTATCTTCGGCCGCCATGGGTAACCGACCCTTCATTACAGGAATTTATCAGCCGGCCCGCCCAATATAGATCTGCAATATGATCGTAGAACCTTTCAACTTGCAGCCCACTTCCAACTCGACACGCCTCAGAATTTTGGTCTGAAATGCATATTATATATATGAGAATCACTCCGAAACATCATGAAGAATTTCCATGAACCCACTGTCCAAGAAAGTTTTTTAAGCTTTCCAAACAGATCAGAGATTCATTGATAATTATATTAGTAAATTAGTAATAATACTAGTAATATACCGTACTGACACTATTAATTACTAATATTAGTAATATACTTTAAGTCTTTATATAAATTATTACATAAATCACTATAATATTTGTTATAATACTATTAATGATATAAACATACTATCAACATAAACTTTTCAACATCGTATATACTATAATGCAATTGTGGCCGCCTAGCTAGAGTACAAGCCTAAGCTTAGGGGCGGCTCAATACAAATTAAGACTTAAAGCAAAATTTAAGTGAGTCATTCGTAATTATATAGTAATAAAATAAAAATTATTATATTAAATAATTTTTAAAATTTTCAATAAAATAATATTTTATTTAAAATCTTTAAATAAAGTTTTTTGAATTTATATTTAATACAACAACGTAAAATGAAGCTTCAATGCAAATTTTGTACCTCAATTTAGCAAGATCTTAAAAAAATTATTTAAAATATAAATAATTCATTGTATTAAATATTAGATTTAGTATTATGGGGCCTTGCACACATTAAAAAATATAATAATTATTTTAAATTTTATTTAATGAAATGTTTTTTATTCTTTTTTCAAAAAAAAAATTAAAAAAATACTTCATTTTTATTTTTGAGAGCCTTAGGCAATGGTTTAAATGGCCTTACCATTGAGCCGGCCCTGCTAACGCTTGTAGATCAAATGATTAAGAAATTGTTTAAGATCTTCGACAACAAATATATAGAATTTGACCACTAGACCTTAAAAAACTCTTAACTCCTAGTTTTAAATAATATATTGATATGGTTAGATTAATGCAGAAATAGACCTTGAAATCATATAAAAAACTCTGAACTCTTAACTCTGAACTCCTAAAGATATATAGGAGTACAATTTCGAAGTGGAGAGAGGAGATTTTGAAGTAGATATTCCGATGATATAAAAAAAAAGGGCATATTTTGAAGATCTAGAAGAAAATAAAAAAAAGATGTTGAACGAGGAAAATGGAAAGACAATGAAATAAAAATAAAAATAAAAAGAAGATGGGAGGATGCAAAAATCTGAAGAGAATTCAAAGAAAACTCCAATCATGCATGCCTCAAACATCATCTAAAACTCACTCGGTAGAACTCTTCCATTACAAATCCAACCATATCAATTTTCAGATGAATTATCATTCTCTCTCTCTCTCTCTCTATCTCTCTCTCTCTCTCTCTCTCTCTCTCTCTCTCTCTCTCTCTCTCTCTCTCTATATATATATATCCCCACATAACCCCATGTATTATCGTCCCTTCCCATACGTTTTATCTTCCCGTATGTTTTCATAACTCCAACCACGCTAGGGTTGCCCTTTTATCTTCCCGTACGTTCAAGTGCAGCAACGCCTCCGTATGACATCGCAATTAAAACCCACCAGCCTTCATCCCTAAAATCTCACGGCCTCCACACAGGACACAACTACGGCCATCACGTTAATTCTCTGTCACGGCCTCCACACATGCGCTGCACGATCACCACGTGACTACCACCACGTTCATCCACCGATCGAGTTTGGCTTCCTCTGTTTTGGACCCTCAAAACAGAGCACTGGTAGTTGTTTTATTTATATAGTTTTTTGGCAAGTAAGAATTTTGTAGTGTACAGTTGCGATCCAAGGAAATATAGTAGAGAAAACTCCTAATTAGGGGAGAGGAGAAGGAGGAATATTGCTTTATAAGCTTCCTTTTAATATTGCCGGCGTAAGAATAAATAGCAGGTTGTTTATATACAGGCATGCGCACACATAGATAGATATATGTATACATATGCTTGTACTCGCACACATTCACTTTAAATTATCTTGGTCAATGATTTGCAGTACACAAAGTATCTTGAGTTTGCAGTAAATACTACTTTCATGCATAGATTTACACACACTCGTACACATTTGCTTCTGATTCTTTTGGTCATTCATTTGTAGTCCATAACTAGTATTTTTTATTTTATGCCGCAACATGGTGGTGTTGTATGTTATCCACAGTAGTGGTTTTGATCTTAGAGAATATGTTAAGTCTTGTGGAGAAGACTGAATACTTTTTGATGGTTTTATCAAACATGTTTTACTAATCACAGATTGAAGTTAACATCCCCGTGTCCTCTAGTTGTAACTTGGAATATCGGTTATTTAGTGCCATTGGAACGCTCGGTTCAACCGCCTTTTTTTTTTCTCCACCCCTTGTGAATACATGTTCATTTCCTTTACCCCTTTCCCTCTTGGATTCTTACCCACTACTCCCTTGTGCAGACAAACTCCCCCGCTTGCACCTCGTGATTTCCTTTTTCCTCCTTTCCACTTTTCCACCGCTCTGTTGTTTGTTTTTCTCTTCGGTGAAACGGTTTGTTTTTCGACCGTTGTGGACTTTTGCTTTAATCTTAATCATCGCACTTGAATGCTTTGTTTATACTTTGGAGCTTACGGCTTTGATCTTCACCGTGCACCTCGGGAGAGAGCAACCACCGCCACCGCAGCACCACTGCAAGCGTACAACGGACGCCACCGCAACCTCCCTCGGCGCTGCATCCTCGCGAACTCCCCACAACTCACGGCCTCAACCCATGCACGGCAACACCCTGCTTTTCTTCACCGGAAGCAGAGGACTATTTACCCCCCACCGAGTGCCACCAAGCACCGTCGCCCTCTCCCAAACTCTAGCCCCGTTGCACCGCGACCTCAGCCTTGCACCACCACAGAAAGCCACTGCCCAGCCAACGTGTAACTGCACACCACCTCTGTTTTGCAGGCCGAAACAGAGCACTTCGAGCCGCGGTTTACACCCAGCCGCTGCCACCCTCGTTTCGAGTTCCAGCGACGCCGAAGCCCAACCACCCCGTGATCTGCCGCTGCCCAACCACCTTGGCTCCGCCGCTTTGCTGGTCTCTCGGTGAGTTTTCCGTGCGGTCTCCCTCCCTCTCTCGGCTTACTCTCTTCTTCTCTCCGCCCTCTCTCTCGCTCATCTCTCTCTCTCTCTCTCTCTCTCTCTCTCTCTCAGCCTCTCAGCTCGACGGCATCTCCGCCGTACGCCCTCCCCTGCTCTTCAGCCGCGCCACCACTGCCTATCCAGTCCAGCCCCGTCGCACGCTGCCTCTTCCTTACGCATCTCTGTTCTGCTCAGTAAGCCCCTGCCGCCACGCTCTCTTATATACATCTTGGTTAACCTAGTGGAAGGGAGTATTATTTCCCTTTTGCGCTTTTATTTTTGAAAGCATGAGTTGATTTTGTGTATTGGGTTTGAAAACATAAGTTTTATATTACGTGGGCTGCAGTTTATTTTTATTTGGACGTAGACGTACTGACTTTATTATATTAAGTCGGTATACTGATGTTTTTAACAGACTAATTATAGGTTGATTATGTTTTGGTTTTATATATTAAATTCATGAGTTTTGTTTTAAATACAGAATAAATAAAGATTTGAAATATATTATTAGTATTACTATATTCTGAAAATATGAATTCTTGAAGTGGATAGTAAGTGCAAGATTTTTTATTTTGAGCCCTTTAAAGAGATACTATTTAGTCTATTTTTATTAAATGAAATATTTTCTCTCCTATTCTAATCAGTTTTGTTATAATAAATTTTTAAAATAGAAATGTATTTTGTGGCATAATTGTAGTTATTAATAATATTATTATACAATTTTTAGAAATATTCTATGATTAATAGTTATATGGATATTGAGGAATTTAGAAAGTGATGGTATTTTAGAATTAATAGAAATTTTAGGTTTTTGGAGGTATTAAAATAGGTACTTCAGTAATAAATATGATATATCTGTTTATTGCAGATTTATTTAAGTTACATGAATTTTTATAGGTGAAGATTGACAATTGTTCAGTACTATTGTAGAGAAATTCTAAAAAGTTAAGAAGTTCAGGTAAATGGGATTCCTATACTAGATTTTGCATAAAAAGAAAATGAAACGACGTTGATTTGAAATTATGCATATTTGTTTTGAAAAGAAATCTGAAAACAACCTCAGATATATATACCACATATGCATGAAAGCTGTATAAGAGAAAATATCTTCTGTTATTACTGGTGTAGATATGAGCTAATTTTGTACATTTTATTTCTGAACTATGCAAAAAGAGCAAATACGAAATTCATGTAAATTTGTACAGGTGATGTGAAAATGTTCTTAAACTATTATTTTGAATATCTAAATTTGTTCAATACTCTGTTTGGATATGTTATGGCACCTGAAAACCTTGGCATTAGATTCCGATTTTGAGTAAGTCTGATTTTGATGTTCTGCTCAGTTTCCGTTATGGCCCAACCAAGGATTATAATTGTAGATATGTCTCAACCACGGGTTATAATAATGGATAAGACCCAACAAAGGTTATAATAGTGAATAAGACTCAACCACAGGTTATAATAGTGGATACGGCCCAACTACAGTTATAATGGTGGTTTATAACCCTATAACCCAAGCAAGAGAGGACTTGGCATTCGGTCAACACAAGGAGGACCTAGGTGTACAGATCATAATATTTAGGGACTTGACCGAAATCTCTAACATTAATTGATGCTTTCATTGTGAGGCCTTGCTTTGCTCGAATATGCCTAATGAGTGCACGAAATATCTTTAGACAGATTCTCTAGATTTGGGCAGATTTTCTAGATTTTAATACTTTCTCAATACTTTCTTCTTTTGGACAGATTCTCTAGATTTTAATGCATTTGACTTTCATGATTTTCTTGTATCCTTGTCTCGTTTTAGGTGTCTCTTGTATACATTTTATGTATTTGGGTTGTTTGTTGCTCTTTTTAGTCAGATTTATCTTTTGTGTCTTTTAATTGAATTTGTTTTCTCTCTATGGTTTTAAGATCAATCAGATTTGTTTCTTTGTTAAAACCCATTAGTAAATTGTTAATAGTGCAGATGAGTAGGGGTGTACAAAAACCGTCAGAACCGGCCGTGAACTGATCAGACCGACTGCCGGAGCACAGAACCGACAAAGAATCGATCGGCGGGCGAGAAGAAATGAGAGAAAACAGACATTGGCTGTTCGACGCTGGTTTGAACCTCTGGAAAACCGCTGAACAGTCCGATCCGGTCTATTTATATTTTTTTTGAATATATGTTTATAAAACGGCGCCGTTTCACCTAAATGAATGAAACAACGTCGTTTCAGGGCTTGTGAAGTTAAAAAAAATATATATATATATAATAGACAAAGGTGCCATTTCAAAATCTATTAATAACCCCCCCACGCCTCTTCTTCTTCCTCGTATCATCTTTTTCCTCTCTTTAGTCTCTACAACTTTCTTCTTCTTCCATGGTAGACGACGGCACAACGCTTATTCCTTCATCCTCAGTTCCACCTCCTTCACAACGACGCCGATGGTAGACCGAAGACAGCACCGACGCACACCAAGACCGATATGATCGGTTTTCTCTCTCGAAACCCACGGTTTCGGCCGGTTCAAAAGGCTCATGGAAGATGTCGGTGGTGTCTTGGTTTTGTACCGAAACCGACACCGAACCCATCGGTGTACAGCCCTACTGATAAGGCATGCCACATTTTTTTTTTTTTAATATAGAAGAGTAGGTAGTCACATATTCAATAGTGACTCCCACCCAATTTTATTAATAAACCCTCACTTGAAGCGAAGGAATACCGTGGTAACATTCAAGGTACTAGAGTTTTACAAATCAAAACCCCAAGTACTTAACAAACCATTATAGAAAAACCATAACTATAAACAGGCCTATATAGAATTTAAACAATATAAACATACCAATTTGAGACGAAACCAAGACGTAACATCCGAACATCTGAATCTTCCTTCCTTTACACGAAGATATAACTTCCTTTCGCAGGACAATCAGCTTCCTAAATCTTTTCAACACTTCCTCAGATACACTAGACCACATAAATCTGTTCTAGCGATCCCTTTAAGCGAATGAGGAAGCTCCATATGGCTTAACCATTCATATGAGATACATGTGTTTTACAGCAGCTTTATTTCCTTCCCGATATATGTGTTTTGCACAAAAATTAATTTCTGCTAACATATTAACAATATCTTCCCAGTAGTCCTCTAGGTACCAAAGAGTCATTTTCCTTTCTTAATCCAATTCACTACTATTAGAGAGTCCATTTCAATAATTAGATTTCTCAAACCTAGCCTTCTGCAATGTTGAAGTCCTAACCAAAGGGCCCTTACTTCCGCATGATTATTGCTACCATATCCACTTGATTCAAAAAACGCAAAAACTACCTTCCCAAACTCATTCCTCACTATACCTCCTACACCCAAATTACCAGGATTGTTCATGCAACTACTGTCCACATTTAATTTAATCCACTCCCTCTTCGGCTTCTCCCATCTTACTTCAATTAACACCTCCTTCCTCTTTATCTTAATAGGAACATTCAAAGTTTTTAAAACCATGATATCCTTTTCTGCTAACCGAGAAGCCTTGTGAAGTTTAATGTCAACCCAATGTATCCAATACTTTATCGATCTCCATAGAACATAAACTTTCTCCATAATACCTTCCATTCTGGCTCTACACCTCCAATTCCACAAATTCCATGAGATTATCCCATGCATCAACCCAATAAGACTATCGAGTTGTGTTGATTTCTTTGCTCTCCTTACCCAAGCCTCCACTATTGCTCTCCAAGATCGATTGGGGACAGAAGGGATACCTAACATGTTTGAGGTGAACTTCCAGATGATTATTGCAATTTTACCATTATATAAAACATGATTGATATCCTCCAAGGCACCCTCTTCGCAACATTCACACTTGGAAACTAAAGGCACTCCAATTTTCCTAATACGATCGTCCACACTTAGACCTGAATTTAGTGCCTTCCACATTATCACAGAGCATTTCTTAGGAAGAGCCACATTCCATATCCAATCCGACCATTGGCTTTTAGGGCTACTCACCCGAACCAAGTTCCAAGCACTTCTCGACGTAAAATAACCATCTGTGTTTTCCAACCAAAATAATTGATCATCCCCACTTCGACACTCGACTTCATTTGTTATAATTATAGATTTTTCAGCCCCAATTAACTGCTCCAGTCTGTCCATATCCCAGCTATTATTCTTCATTACTTGACTAACCTTTAGATATGAATCTCCCACTATCGGGTGCTACCCCATCAGGGGACTAGAATCCAGCCAACTATCCTTCCAAAAGGAGACATTCCCCTCACGAATCCTCCATTTAGAATCTTCTAGAACAACCGGAACTTCTTTAGCAACAGACTTCCAGAACCTTGTACCTTTAGCCGAATTTACCTCCAACGGATGCACACCGTACATATACTTTGCACAGAAATAATTTTTCAATAATGAATCTGAACATAGCATATTCCATGCAAACTTAAGATGTAGCGATCTTTGAACATCAACCAAATTTCTTAAACCTATTCCTCCCTCATCCACCGGTTTACATAGTCTTTCCCATTTCACCCATTTTTTCTTTGGACTCCCATTAATAGAATCCCAAAAACAAGTGCTAAAAATTTTATTAATCTGAGTATACACCATTTTCGGAACATGCATTACCGAAAGGAGATGTATCGGCATACTTGAAAGGACTTGTTTTAAGAGAATTAATCTTGCACCGGCAGAAAGGAGTTTAATCTTCCATCCTTCTTTCTTGTTTCAAATCCTTTGTATAGTGTCTTGGAAATGTACTAAGTTCAATCTTCCAGAAACAATTGGCACCCCTAAATATTTGACCGGAAACACCCCTTCGGAAAAATTGGTAAGAGATAAGAGATTCCTCCGTCTTACATTACTAATTTTCTTTGAGAAAAAAAAAATATGAGATTTGGCACTATTTACCTACTGACCCGACCACAGAGCATATATGCGTAAGGTTTCTATTATCTCAAGAACAGAAGATCTTCCTCCATTGATGAAGATCACCATATCATTAGCATATAATAGGTGGGATATAAGAGGGCTATGTCTCGAATGAGAATAACTCTTTATTCTTTTATCTTCAAATTTCTTTTTAATCATACGGGAACTAACTTCCTCCACTATAATGAATAGGTACAGGGATAACGGATCTCCTTGACAGATATAATGAATATATAAGGCATGCCACATTTCAGAAAAAATAAAAACTTAGAAGTTATTAAAACTATTTTAAAACTTAGAAACATGTTGAAAAAAAATTAAAAAAGTAAATTGAAGAACCAATAAAATAAATCTCAGATATGCCTAAGGAGTGCTTTTAATGGTGTGCACTTGTTATAATGTTTATAGATTTGGGCTACTATATGCATTTTGGGGGGTTAGGTACACACTTTGCCGAGTTCTCTTCTCACCATCAAGTTGGTCATCTCGTCCAAGTTTCTGTTTTCACATAGGCGTCGTTGATACTTGTATTTATGCTTTATTTTTCTGTACTTTTCAAAATTCAATATTATTTTTCATACTATGTTTTAAGTTATTGATGATCTTGCATTCTCATTCAGTTTTGTTTTCATATTTCAAATATAGTTAAGCTATGGACAAAAGTTGGATAAAAAAATCTCGACATACAAAAGAGTATATCGATGGTGTCAAGGAGTTTTTGAAGTTTGCATGTGAGAATTGTCCTACAGATTCGTCGATTTGTTGCCCATGTAGAAAATGTGGATTACGTATGATGTTCATGACCAACATGGTATATGATCATTTGATTAGCTATGGAATTTCTCAAGATTACACTATTTGGCATGTTCATGGGGAGAGAAAAGGGGAGCCATCTTACCTTGCTACTGATGTCCAAAACAAGGTAAGATATATGTCCATGATGCGGTATTTATTTAATTAGTATTTATTTACTATTGAATATTGGTTATTTCTTTGTTTTCGATATATGCATTTAATCTTGAATATTGGACGAAGCAAAAATCAACTGGGACATTACCAAGTCGCACGATTCATAAGAGAAAGGATGGCACCTACGACAATGATGGGGCGAGGAAGAAAATTGTATGTTTATTTTTTAATTTATTATTTTTTAATTTTAATGGATTTATTAGATGAAGAATGTGTATTATTTTATTATCTATTACAGGCTGAGATGAAGGAACTTTTAACACAGGACACAAGTCCCATAGAAATGGGGTCTGGAGGAACCATGGCTTGGGCATCAGATGATGTTTATTCTAAAGTTATGGGCTCAGAACAGCCTGGACTTGTGCACAGTTTGGGGTTTGGGCCAACCCCTACAAGGCAAACTTGTCAACATTCACTACCAACTTCTATGCAAGAAGATGGTATATCCAAAGAAGAGTTTGATAAAATGCGGAATGAATTAACTGAATTGCGAAACTTAGTAAACACATTCATGCATGCACAGGTGAACACCTCATATATGTTTAGTTGATATCAATCAATTTTATTTTGGAACTTTTGACCCTCATTTGAATTTCTATTCAGGCTTCAGGACAAAATCAAATAGAGAATGAAGAGGAAGAGAAAGATGAAGAATTGGGGAATGATGAAGAGGAAGATGAAGAAGAGGAAGAGAACGAAGAGGACGAGGATTGAGGGGATTATAAGTGAAGAATCTCAAATTATATTAATATTTTAGTTTAATGGTGATTGCAACTTTCCTTAATTGAGATAATATTTATGGTTATGTCATATATTGGCGTTTGCTCCGTTTCGCTAAGTTGGAATTGGAACGGATTATAAAAGTTTTGAAGTCAAGTATTAGGTGAAGTGGTGAATTATGCATTACTTTTACTACTCTTTTTGGAAGTTGTGAATCTTAGTAAGTTGGGTTCATGACCCATTCTTTGAATGAACAATCGAATCCGATATAGCATTTCATCTACTCATGATACAAAGGTGAAAGTTGAATACTTACTCAAAGAATGATGTATGAAGACAACCATGATTTGATAGGTAATAGTCAGTATAATATTCAGATAGTTTTGACACTTCAGTAACTTTGTACAATATATTTGTAGTGCTTTTTGTTTGTGTATGTTCAATTGGTTTAGCAACTAGGAAGCTCTTTCATATTGGTAAAATTAGTGATTTATAAAGAAAAATTATTATTCAAGTCCCTTGAATTTATATATATTTCTCCAACCAATCATTAGAATTCAAAAGGTTCCCAACGTATTTTAACATATTTTATCATAAAGTTTGCAAGTATGACATTCTTTTTTAAAATAAGAACAAATATGAGATCCATATTAAAGATTAAATTTTTAATAATAGACTCTATTTTTTCAAAATGAATGCACAATACTTACATTGCTTTATTTAACATTACTTATCAAATATTGAAGGAAAGAAATTGAACAGTATCGCATTGAGATCTCGACGTGCAAACTCTCTTCTATAGTTCTATTGAACCTCCCTCCCTCCATAACTAGAATGCGTTATACCATTACTAGTAGGGCACCCCAGAAAATCAACTAAGATTTTGGAGCTATTTTGATAACATGACAAATAGATATATAGCACACTTTGCCCTCTCTTTCAGAGTGCAAAAAAAGACCGAGTAGAGCAGAGGCATTTCCATTATCAGCATAAACTTGTTCAATTTTCGGCCTTTTTTTAAATTTCGAGAAACGACTAATTTACTGGCGTATAATTGATATATTTTTGGTGTTTTGTTAAACGCTACCAAAGCTATATATTATTATTGGTGTAACAATATAAATGACGAAAAAATCAATTATTTAGCGGCGTAAAAATTAAGCGATGGCAATAATATATTTTTACTGACAATTTTGTCTTTTTTTGTAGTGGATCTTATTTAGTAGTATTTATTGAAAGAGTTACGTGTCAGCAACATGGATGGAGTTAGTGAACACTTGGTGGGATTGAGTTGTGGTATAATTAGTGTACGACAACATCTATCACTTCAAAGGAACCATTGTGCCCTGTAGCCTTTATCTCCTCCAGCTTATGTTTGCTTGTTTGAGGTAAAAACGTAGCCTAGCCATCCATAATTCTCTCGTTTTAGTTTTTTTTTTTTTTTTAATTTCTTTGATTTCATTTTTCAATTATTATTGTGATGTATACTGTTTATTCAAGAATTTTGGGCCTTTATCATGTTAAAGAATGGGCCATTTTTCCTAATCTTCTTCGACTTCCACCTTAATGTTACTTTCTAATATTTATTTCTTCCTTTACGTGTTTTTGCTTGGATTTATAATTAAAACTTTGATCGAAGATTTATTATTACCCCCAAGTGGTGCTAGATTTTTCTATGGAGTGTTTCCAATTTTTTTTTTTTTTTAAGAAGAGCCGGTCACCTCATATATAGCGGCCTCGTCCCAAGTTTATTAAGAAAAAATCCTCACTTATGGCGGGGGAAAACTGTCGAAACAAATATTATACTTTGGGGATTACAAGGTAAACGCTAAAAACTAACCCAAAGCTAAGTGTCTAAACAAGCCAAAAAGACCATAAAATTAACAAATAAAAACCTAATAGGCCTAAGGCAAATCAGCCAACAAAAAACCAAAAAACCAACCAACCTGCAAACCGATGCTCTTATACTAACCATAAACATCTTATTATCGCCTATAGTTGAATAGCCTGAAGACCAATTTTATCAACTTTCAGAATCCCTTTGAGCAAATGAGGCACTTCATTGTAATTATTCCACATACCATTTTTCTGATCAGAAGCCCAACGTGCCAAGAAATCTGCTCCTGTGTTGCCTTCTCTATAAATATGTCGTATCATAACTTCCAAGGTGGGAAGGATAGTCTAAATCTTTTCCCAATAGTCTTCCAGGTACCATATCCCACATCTCCCTTTATCAATCCAATGAACCACTAGCAAAGAGTCTAATTCAATCTCCACTCTGCAAATAGGTAAGTCCATACAATATTGAAGACCATAGTATAGTGCAACGAGCTCCGCTTCATTATTGGCTTCATTGTTGGAGCCATGCCCCAATTCTTTAGCAAAAGCCCAAATAAGACTCCCCTTCTCATCTCTAATTAAGTCACCTGCACCCATACGACCTGGATTTCCCAAAGAACTCCCCATCCACATTTAATTTAAACCAGCCCGGGGTCGGTTTCATCCATTTCACAAGGGAAAACCTCACTTTCTCCACAGGTTTTTTAGGAATAGAGAAAAAATTCAACACTTGTTCATCTCCATCATTCATCCTTTTACTAGCACGTAAACAAATTCCCATCCAGGCAATAGCAGCCTTAATCGACCCCCATAATGAGCCCCCAAAAACATTTTTACCTTCCATACACGCTTTACATCTCCAAACCCATAGAGACCAAGTCACAATAATAGGAATAAGAGCAAGCAATGTACCTTTTTGAGTCAAATGAGCCGCTCGCGTAAACCATAATTCTATAGAAGCTCTCCATGATCTCCTCGGGTCATACGGCATCCCCAGCTGCACAGAGACATGCCTCCAAATATCTACAGCAATCATCCCATTGGCAAGGATATGATCTTGATCTTCTACACACCCCTGAGTACAACATTCACATCTTGATGCCAAAGGAATGCCCAAAGAACTAATACGACTATCAACAGTAAGGCTAAAATTGAAAGCCTTCCAAATGGTGACTGAATATTTTTTTGGGAGTACCGAATGCCAAATCCAAGAAGCCCAATAAGATTTTGGTGCATGAACACGAACACAGTCCCAAGCCGACTTCGATGAAAATTCCCCATTCAGATTTGGCTTCCAAATGAACACGTCTTCACCATCTTTTTGTTCTCCTAGGCAGTTCAAAATCTCTTCCATTCTGGCCTCCCATACCCAGCGAAGCAACAAATCCACATCCCAACCATTATGGAGCCTACAATCCCTTACTTTCAGAAGAGGATGATCAGATATCTCACAAGAAATTAAGAGGATTCCTGACTTCAACCAAGGATCTCTCCAAAAAGAAACCTGGCCATCCCGAACCCACCACCAAGAATTGCCTAAAATCTTCAGAACCATGCCCACAATATGTTTCCAAAATAAAGTTCCTTTCTGTTGATCAACCAAAGTCACATGTTGATCCTTAACATACTTATGCTTGAAAAAATTGGCCCATAATGAATCACTTGTCACTAAATTCCAAGCTAGCTTCATAAATAAACAATCTTGAACTTCCTCTAATTTTTGAAGACCCAAACCCCCTTCCCGGATCGGTGCGCACACTTTGTGCCAAGCAACTCACTTACGCTTTTGTTTTCCATGCCAGGATCTCCAAAAAAAATTGCTCATCGGGAGATTTAAGGCTGTCATAACAGCCTTAGGAGCATGCAAAACAGAGAACAAGTGAATTGGCATACTAGCAAGTACATGTCTCAACAAAAGAAGGCGAGTACCAGAAGATAAAAACCGATTCTACCATTCGTCTAGACTTCATCAAATGCAATTCAATAATTCATCAAAATGTGAAATTTTCAGCCGGCCTACCATAAGAGGCACACCCAAGTATCTAGCCAGAAAAAAACCTTCAGAAAAAGACATTAAAGATAGAGAATTCCTTCTTCGAGCAGCAGTAGCATGTTTAGAGAAGAAGATAGAAGATTTTTCCTTACCACCTGACCAAAGCACCCTTCATACCTCAAAAGCATCTCGGATTGCTTGAAGCGAAGATCTTTCACCATTAGCGAACAACACAATATCATCAGCATATATAAGTGGGAAACAAGGAGGGTACCTCAGTGATGAGAAAAAGGAACAATATTACCACTGGCAAATTTCTGCTTTAACAATCTGGAGAGCACCTCTTCGACAAGAATAAATAAGTACAGTGAAAGAGGATCACCTTGATGCAAGCCATGGCCACTGGGAAAAAACCCTTTGCTAAGTCATTCATAACCACAGAAAACCAAGGAGTCGAGATACAATTTCTAATCAAACCACATAGCTGCATAGAAAACCCAAACGAAGCCATAACATGGATTAAAAAATCTCAATCAATGCTGTCATATGCCTTAGTCATATCCACTTTAATGACAATGTTACCACCCCTAACCTTCTTATTAAGCATGTTTATCATTTCTTGGGCTAAAGAAATATTTTCAAAAATACTTTGCCCCGGAAGAAAAATACCTTGTTCCGGAGAAATAAGTTTATTTAAGATGGGTGATAATCTTTGAACCAAGATTTTGGAAAAAGCTCTTGTACACCACTGAGCATAAACTTATAGGGTGAAACTTATCAAAACTAGTAGGCTTCTACATTTTCGGAATGAGAACTATATAAGAAGTTGAATAAAATCTTGGCATTGGGAGTCCAAGGAAAAACTCCCGAACAGCTGCCACCACATCAGTTTCCACAATATCCCAACACACTATATAGAAACCTGAACCAAACCCATCTGGGCCTGTGCTACTCTCAACCGGTATCGAAAACATTGCCTCTTTAACGTCTTGGATTGAAGGGAGCTGAAGGAGTCTGACATTTTCCTCCTCAAGAATAGAATTATGCACCAATGTCGACAAATCTAGGAGGTTGCAACGCTCTCTGGCTCAAAGAAAAGAGTTGAAAAAGTCCACCTCACCTGAATGAATAGCTTCCGGGGTAGCTAAACAAGTCCCATCTGTACACCTCATTTCATGCACTGTAGGCTCAGTTAAAGAAGCAAAAGTTTTAAAGAACTGAGCCAGGGCCTCTCCTTTTTCCATCCACCTAAGCTTCACATGTTGTGAGAGCCTAGATTCTTCTCTTTGCATCCAAACAGCAAGTTCTTCCTTGGCCACCAATAAAGCCCTCTCTGTATCTTCTGAAAAACCATCATGTAGTTGGCTTTCTAACTGTTTAATTTGATTTTCCAAGGCATGGATATTTAATTCCGTATGCCTAAAGACTCTACGGTTCCAATTTTTCAAAACCACTTTCAATTTTTTTAACTTAGCAGCAAGGCCGAGAAGCCCTATAGTAGTCATTGATTCATCCCAGGACCCTTTCACCACTTCCCAAAAATTACTGTGAGGCACCCACATTGGCTAGAATTTAAAGGAGGAAGGACCATAACGAGTATCCACTGTCTTGAAAACACAAGACGATGGAGCATGATCCGACATCAATCTGGCCATATACTTACAAAAGGCATTTGGCAATAAACCTGCTGCCACAACATTCATCAAGCATTTGTCTAACTTCGACCAACTTCTAGATAAACCCCTTTGACCATTACACCATGAATATTTACTCCCAACTGCTTTCATGTCAATGAATCCACAATTATCAATAAACTCATTAAACTCATCTATGGCAATCCTCAATCTAGGTCTTCCACCACGATACTCCTTCTCCCCGCGAATAATATTAAAATCACCCAGGCATAACCAAGGAGCATCTTGGACCGCATCTAGCTGTAACAATCTCCAGAGTTATCTCCTTTCTAAGTGATTACAATTAGCATATACCACAGAAACCACAACAAGCCGAGAGTCCATACACAACGAAATAGTCACATGCTGGGCGCTGTAGCTTAGGACCGATATCTGCAAGTCTTCTTTCCACAACAACCAAAGTTTACCACTAACACAGAGATTAGAAAAACAATGTTCAAAATTCAACAATTGTTACAAACAAACCATTCTATGATCATCAGCAAATGGCTTCGCTAACATAATAAAATTCAACCATAACTTCCAAACCAACTTACACAATCTTCTCCGGGACGATCTGAGGCTCCGGATATTCCAAAACATAAGAGTGCAATTCATAAATTCATACGAACGGGCTTGCTAGGAACCCAAGTCGAACTTCTAAGCAATCTTCCCCCTTTGACCAAATTTCTTCCATTTTTAATATCACTATTCGAGAGGCAGCCTTTGTTTTTTCCAAAATGCTCCCCACAATCTTTTTCGGGATTAGACCCACAGTCCTCCGTTCCTTCCACTCTCAACAGACCAAACCCTCTAAGATCGAGTTACCAACATCCGAAGCATCCTGTGAAGGGCCTACTAACACATTTTCCACCACCACATCATCTATCAACTCCTTAATCACCACCTCACCAGAACTTGTAGACAACATGTGTAGGTCGCCTGCAGTATTTCCGTGCTCAGAACAAGGCAGTTCCAAAAAACTATCAACAGCCCCATGAACACACTTTACATTCTAAAAACTGGAAGTATTTTCCACTATAGCACCTTCAGCGGGACGCAGCTTCATCTCCTGACTAACGTGCATCTCTGCGACAGCTATCCCAACATTTTTTTACTGCAGATGGTGATCCCCTGCACTGTTAACAAACTCAGAGGCAAGCGGCTCCGACTCATGATTAACTTACATCCTTGCTACAACTATCCCAACACTCATAGACAACCCAAGGTGATCCCCTACATTATTACCAACCTTAGAGACAGGCTTCTCTAAAGAAAGGGAAAGATCTTCGGGGTGCCCTGCATTGTTGACAAGATTTCCCTGCTCATAAATCAGACTATGAGTATTCTACAAAACCAACCTATTTTCAATTCTTGGGGCCTCTATTTCAGGACTCCTGTGCACCCCCACTACACCATTCAACTCAGGATCTAGCACAAAAATCTCCCCCACGCCATCTATGTTAACCACATCATTTCCTTCCTTAAAGCTTGATCCAGCCTCACCTTCATTTACCAAACCCACCAAGTAACCATTCTGCCTGACCTCTGTAGCTTGTGTCCCTTTAGGGCTCTGCGACGTCGACTTCCAAACTTGCATCTGTTTCTCACCTCTGTTCACTTTTCGATCCAAAATTTTCTTTGACCCGTCCTTCCACTTACACAATTTCAAGTTATGTCCCTGCTATTTACATCTAGTACAATAAGCGGGCAGAGTCTCATATTCAAATTCCACATACCAACTCCATTCATGCTGCGGGATACCTATCCAAATGCCAAAGATAGGTTGTTTTGCAGCATCAATTTCCAAACACACTCTAGCCCCATCCATTTTGATAGCACACTTCGTAGCATTATCATGACGTAAGAAGCGGCTAGCGGGAGCAACAATATTTTTCAAACAAGATTCATGGAAAAAATTTGGGGGCAAACCAGGTGGAAAAACCCATACCAGCACCATCGATGGTTCAGATTCCTTATCAAAATTTGGTTTCCAGTGAAATCCACGATAGGCCACTCCTACTATGTTAGTTGCTTCCCTTGACGGAGACTTCACGAAATCACCTTCATTCGAGAACCTCACGAACACATTTCGGGCCTTTCGCATTGCTGGGATGAAGGGTTGAGAATCCAACCCCCATCTACTCCTTATGAACGCCCGAATCACATCCAGGGAAGGTCGTTGCTTAATAAATTTAAGAACCATGGAATATCTGAATGGGACAGCTGAACGTTCAACTTCCTCTTTGGAGAAAACTACACAAAATCGACCATCTAAAAGCTAGGCCTGTCTAAAAGGGATATCCACCACCGGTAGTGGCTGTGGAGACTGCGCCACCATGCCAGCAAAGGTCTGTAACTGCCCAGACAGGGCTGATGGTCCAGGGGGACGACCGGTGAACAAGGGTAAAACGGTGAACAATCACAATATGCCAGAGTGTTTCCACTTGAATGTTCTCATTAGTGTCAAAGCACTAAACTCTTTCTAGCTCTTAGGTTCTCATTAGGAGTTTTTTTTTTTTTTTTATTATTGTTATTAACATGTTAGCACAATTTTGGTTGTTTTTTTGAAATTGTTATTAGTGTCAATTTGAATATCCAAGTTTTGTATAAATATTTTTAGTTTATATTAAACTTTTTTTTTTGGCTCAGTCTCATTTGTTTTGCTTTTACAATTTGTTTTTTCCTAAATTCTTTTGGCATTTGCCACTAATATTCTGGCGGCAAATACTTTGTTTTTGCCTGAAGAATCTCTTTCCACCAAATGTGGGTAATACTAATACCCACCAGTAACTCTTGCAATAATATTTGGTCCTATTCTCATGAGTAATAACAAAAGTAAACGTGCTTCTATGGCTAGTTTAGTAGGCTATTGCCACGGGATTTGTCGTGGGAACACTTAGGTATTTCCCACGACTTGGACCTTTCATGGGATAAAATACTTTTTGTGGTGACATATATCTCATGAGCCTTCGATGAATAAAATTAGTGGGAATAGAGTTTTGCCCAGAAAATGATGTTTTGCCACCAAAAGCATTCATGGAAAAATACGGTATTTCTTGTAGTGATATGTTACACACTATTATAATTAAAAACATTGTTAAGATTTGAGCAAATTAGTCTCTTCAAGTATTGTTGTTGCAAGGAAGAACCAACAAATATACGTACATGGATGGTAAATGGTAGTATCTGAGGGTATGTCCCATATATAAATATATATATATATATTTTGCCTTGAGTTAATGTGTACGTGGCAAAAGGACTCAAGCCAAGAATGCGAAACCATTAGGGAAAGAGTTATGCTACATACAATCATTTTTACATATCTTTACGCACTCCACTAATGTAATTAATCAAAACAATTATTTTATATTAAAAAAAGTGATGCAGCCAATCACAATAGTAAAATATGTAAAGAGTACGCAAAAATGTGTATATTCTTGTAGATATTGATGTGTGTATATT
Source organism: Pterocarya stenoptera (assembly GCA_003123785.1). NCBI lineage: Eukaryota > Viridiplantae > Streptophyta > Magnoliopsida > Fagales > Juglandaceae > Pterocarya > Pterocarya stenoptera. The sequence goes on from QEOT01001193.1 coordinate 504,856, forward strand.
ATTTGTAAATAGGGTATATTGAAGGACATAATGTTAAAGATGTCTCCATAGTGACAACACTGATTGCCCAGTCTAATTCTTATGTGGAAATCATCATCTAAATAAAATACGTTAATGGTTTGCATTGAGAGCCGTGAGTATACTTTCAAATAAGAAATAATATTTGTAGTTATAGAGTATGCAATCTGTTTTAAAAAGATAAGAAAATATGAGACCCATATAAATAATTTTTGAATAGTAGATCCTACTCTTTTTTAAAAGAGTACATGATACTTGTACCAACCCATGACTATATCTAACATTACTTTCAAATATAGTCTGTATCTACTATCACCAACTATATTATTAAATACAAAAGAAGATATAGGCCAGTCTAACAATATAAGAACACTGTCATTAATAACCATGTAGAAGAATAAGGTAATGGCTTCTTAATGGAATAAGAATAACAATTTGAGCTAGCTTCGTTGTCAGCGGCCGACGGGGGGCTCTGCCATCGTGGTATCTCCATCATGCAAGGTGGCTGCCCTCTAATCCCGTTGTGCTATGGGGGTGTTCATTGCAGGACCTGCACGAGGAAAAATCAACTGGGTGCATGCCATGCACCGCTTACATTCGCTACCTTGGTCGCCATTGGGACGGCGAGATGCTGCCCCGAGCCAAGTTGGTGAGACTCTGGCTGCCATGAGGGTGGCGAGGTGCTGGTGAGCCGTTTTCCACCAAGAGGGAAGAGGTGCTACATGAACTCAAGATCGAGCTCCGATGGAGCTTTCCCACCGTTTCCTCCCTGTCGAAGACCACAAAACAAATGGGGAGGAGCCGTTAGAGTATCAGGAGCTTACAAAGGGTGTCGGCGACCTCCACTTGACCAGTCGACGTTTTCTATCGCCTTCAAGAAGCACCTCGACCACGGAAGCTCTTCTGCCAGAATCTTCATCGCCAATCGTCCCAATAGTGGACGGGAAGAATCGCGTCCAGACGGTCGTGAGCTGTAGACCACCACTAGTCGCCACCTCTCAAGATGTCACCTTCTGCCACCATCAAGAAGGTCCTCCCGACCATGGAGGCTTTGCTCGCGCTCAGTCCTTGCCGCCATCATTGGAGCTTGCTGTAGGAGTTGCCTGACACCAGCACCAACATGTGCTCTCTAGCCCAGCCCCTCCGTGAGCTCATGGAACCACCCACGGCCACACTTCGAACCTCTAGTGCTCTCTATCACTAACACAGTGGCCCTTTACCGCCGCTAGCCACCACCCACACTACATGAGCTCCCTATAGCCGGAAAGGTGGTCCTTGACCACGGAAGTAGTTCACGCCTGGCACAGTGCAAGTAGAGGAGGTCGCCGCCTCCACATTAGTCGGTCGCGAGAGTTCCTCCCCACAGCCAAGTAAGGCCACCAACAACTCGCAAGCCACGTGACGATGTTTTTAGTCGCCAGTGTTTGGCTCATATGTGAAGTCTGTGATCACCACGACGTTCCCTGCGCATAGTGAACTTGAAACCGTTGCGCCCGCACCAGCCAAGCTCTTCTATGCTCATGGAGCTCGGTTCATGTAGCACCTCCTGCCTCCTAGCAGACAACGGTTCACCAGCACCTTGCCACCCTCATGGGACAACTAGCGCTATGCACACCTTGCATAGTGGCTGGAGGCCCACACACCGGCGTCCGTGAGCTAGTGGGGCCGCCACCAGCCATCACCCGCACCACCGGCGATTTCTATCCCTGATGACACCAAAAGCCATTCGCTTACAGGTAAGGAATGCACGCAGTCGAAGGACCACCAAACTAGGATTCCATGGGTCGGCCAGTCCATCACCAGCCACGACCTTGCTCGCTGGTGTCATCTGTTGCCGGCTGGGTGGTTCCCAACCACAGTGGCGTTCCTCGCCATCGATCCTCACTGCAATAGCGCACCACCATTTGTTCATGAAGAATTCCTCACACACTCACGAAACGAAGCTAGCTCAAATGAAACGAAGCAACAACTAAATTTGTCTAGTTTGCCTTTGTCAAACTTGCTATTTAAATTTGAATTTTACTAACAAATTCGACTTTTGGAGGTTTTTCCCACTGAAACTCCTCGAGCTTTCACAAGAATTGTTGGAGTATAGCATCCCACATAGAAAACATGGAGTTAAAGTCCAAAGAAGAAAAGGCCAAGGCTAAAGTAGACAATATACATTAGTTAGTTATTTTCTGTTATTCTAATTTTCTGTATAAATAGATGTACTCAGATGATCAATTCATTCAATTTTCAATAATACAATTCCTTTTTTAGATAGCCTACGTACATTTCACTTTTCTGCTCTTCATATTCTTTCATTTCCAGTTTATGAAACTCTTGACATGGTATCAGATTAGTAAACATTCCGCAACTCTCTTTCTCTACTGGAAATCTATTCTTTCTTCAAGATTTTCTGCACTACATTGATTTCTTGTAGTGATTCTTCTATTCTTTCCTATTCTTCTTGTCTTTCTTGAAATGGCTTCTATCAGTTCTACAGATTCTGCAGATTCAATTTCACCAAATAATCCATCAGATAATTCATCAAGTCCATATTATCTACATCCTAGTGATAACCCTGGTGCTCTCCTTGTCTCAGAGATTTTCAGTGGTGATAACTATGTTGCATGGAGCCGTTCCATCACAATTGCTTTATCTGTCAAGAACAAAGTAGCATTCATTGATGGATCAATTCGACCTCCACATCCTTCTCAGTCAATTCTTTACATAGCATGGATGAGGGCCAATAATTTGGTACTTTCTTGGTTGATAAACTCCATTTCCAAAGATATTCGAAATAGCTTGTTATATGTGAACTCAGCTCTTGATCTTTGGAATGAACTAAAGACCCGGTACTTAAGAAGTGATGGACCAAGAGTCTTCCATCTTGAAAAATCTTTGAGTTGTATAAACCAGGGCTCTTCATCTATTACTGAATATTTTAGTGCCTTCAAAGCATTATGGGATGAATATGTTAGTTTTCGTCCTTTCCCAACTTGCACTTGTGGAAAAATGTCAAGTTGTACATGTGACATCTTTCCTTTTCTGTTACAAAGGCAACAATCAGATTATGTTCTAAAATTTCTTGTTGGATTAAACGAATCCTATGCATCTATCAGAAGTCAGTTACTTCTTTCCATACCATTACCAACAATGGCAAAGGTCTTTTCTTTACTACTTCAAGAAGAGAGCCAAAGGCAACTGACCAACTCAGTTTCAAATGAAACTCATGCATTAATGGTAAAGCAGTTCTCTACTCCAGCAGCAAACCAATACAAGTTCTCGAAGGAAAAGGCCAAGAAATCTTCACTCCATTGTACACATTGTGGGTATAATGGACATACTATTGACAAGTGCTTCCAACTTCATGGATATCCTCCTGGTTGGACTGGACCAAAAGGGAAAAGAAATCATCCTGCTGCACATGCTGCCATTTCAGCCAATGAAATCTGTGATCAAAATAAGGATGAGTCTCACATGGTTTCTTTAACTTCTGAAGAATTTAATAAACTTTTAGCTCTTGTCAACTCCTTACAACCTTCTCAGCCCTCTTCAAATATCCAGAATACATTAGCCTGTAACCTTGTTACTTCTGCCCAATTCTCTGGTAAGTTTTTCTGCAACTCTGTTTCGGTTATACCAGATCACTCTTGGATATTAGATACTGGTGCAACAGATCACATGATCTGTTCACCAAATTTTTATTGTTTTCCTCCTAAACCTATCAATATATCTATAAATCTACCTAATGGACAGATTATACCAGCCACACACATTGGTACAATTTGTATTTCCAATACCCTTTTCTTGAAAAATGTCTTGTGTGTACCTTCTTTTTCATTTAATCTTTTATCTGTTTCTAAGCTAACACAACAATCTAATCTTTCTTTATCTTTCTTTGGAACTCACTGTCTCTTGCAGGACCAATCACAGAAGAGGATGATTGGGATTGCATTTGAGAAACAAGGACTATATCATTTTGTACCTTCCTGCACAACTTCTAAACCTAATTCTGTCCATTTCTCTGCTGTTTCTCAAAAATCTTTGGATCTATGGCACTATCGATTAGGCCATGTATCTTTCTCTAGACTCTCTTCCCTCAAACACTTAGATTCTTCCATCTTTATGGATTGTCAACATATATGTGATATCTGTCCCTTGGCAAAGCAAAAAAGATTACCTTTTCCTGTATCATATACAAAATCTAATAAAATTTTTGATTTGATTCACTGTGACATATGGGGTCCTTTTGCAACTATTTCTTATTCAGGTTATAAATACTTCTTGACAATTGTTGATGATTTCACGCGATGTACTTGGGTTTACATGCTTAAAGCTAAGTCTGAGGTTCCTTTTCTGCTAAAAACCTTTTGTATACTGATAAAAACTCAGTTCAATGTTGCTGTTAAAACCATAAGGTCAGATAATGGACCTGAATTTTTCCTCACAGATTTTTATAATGAAAATGGAATTTTACATCAAAAAAGCTGTGTAGAAACCCCACAGCAGAATGGAACAGTGGAACGAAAGCATCAACATTTACTTAGTACAGCTAGAGCACTAATGTTTCAATCAAATATTCCATTATCTTTTTGGAGTGACTGTGTTCTCACAGCAGCCCATATAATCAACAGAATACCTACCCCTCTTCTTAATAACAAAACTCCTTATGAAATGCTTTTTAATAAAACACCAAAACTATCACATTTAAAGGTGTTTGGTTGCCTTTGCTTTGCTTCTACACTTCATAATCATAGACATAAGTTTGATCCTAGAGCTGTCAAGTGTATATTCCTCGGGTACCCATCTAATGTAAAGGGTTATAAAGTAATGGATATTAACACTAATAAAGTGTTCATCTCCAGAAATGTCAAATTCTATGAAAATATTTTACCTTTTACAGACACACCTTCAAATCCACAAAGTCATACCTTTTTATTCCCACCATCAGAAAACAATTTTTATGTTTCCACCAATCCTATTGTTCTTCCTAATTCATCTATTTCATCAACTTCTACCAATGATAATCTTCATTCCTACACTAATCAAGATGTGTCTATATCTCAAAATAATCACATTTCTAGTGATCCACCTCAACTCAGAAAATCAACAAGAATTCGAAAACCATCTGTTATTCTGCAGGATTACTATTGCAGTCAAGTTACCTCAAATGCAACCCATTCAACTTCTTCTAATGATGGTTATAGTAAAGGTAACTTCTATCCCATTTCTCCATTTCTTTCTACTAATAGATTATCATCTTCTCATAGAGTTTTTCTTGCTTCAATAACAACATCATCTGAACCCACCACATATAAACAAGCTGTCCAATTTCCAGAATGGCAACAAGCTATGAAAAATGAATTACATGCTTTAGAGTTAAATAAAACATGGGAGCTTGTAACTTTACCTAAAAATAAACAAACAATTGGTTGTAAGTGGGTATACAAAATTAAATACAAATCTGATGGGACCATAGAAAGACACAAAGCAAGATTAGTGGCAAAAGGTTACACTCAACAAGAAGGGTTGGATTTTTTTGATACCTTCTCACCAGTTGCCAAGATTACTTCCATTAGACTTTTACTTGCTGTGGTTGCAATTAAAAATTGGCATATTCACCAATTAGATGTAAATAATGCTTTTTTACATGGTGAATTACATGAAGAAGTTTACATGGACTTGCCTCCTGGATTGCCTAATCAGAACAACACAGTTTGTAGATTGTTAAAAAGTCTCTATGGCCTTAAACAGGCTTCTAGACAGTGGTTTGAGAAATTGTCTAACTCTCTCATTACCTATGGTTTCACTCAAGGAAAGTCTGACTGCACATTGTTTATCAAAAGAACAGCAACTTCTTTTATGGCACTGCTTGTTTATGTTGATGATGTACTACTAGTAAGTAATGATTTAGAACAAATTCAGCTCTTGAAGAAGTTCTTACATGATAAATTTACAATTAAAGACTTAGGACCATTGAAATATTTTCTTGGTCTAGAAATAGCAAGATCTAAAACTGGCATTTCAGTTTGCCAACGAAAATATGTCTTAGACATATTACAAGACACGGGTACCCTTGGCTCAAAACCTGCTGCTTTTCCAATGGAATCCAATCTCAAACTCACTGCTGATGATCCAGAACTTTATGAAGATCCATCAGAGTATAGGAGACTGGTTGGTAGATTGTTATACTTGACAATTACTAGACCAGATCTTGCCTATTCTGTCCAAGTGTTAAGTCAGTTTTTGGCAAAACCAGCTGTCAGCCATCACAAAGCAGCAATGAGGGTCCTCAGGTATTTGAAAGCTACACCAGGGCAGGGTTTATTTTTCTCATCAACATCAGAACTTCAGCTCAAAGCATTCTCAGACAGTGACTGGGCAGGCTGCCTCGACACCAGGAGAAGCATAACAGGCTTTGCAATATTCTTGGGAAATTCCTTAATTTCTTGGAAGTCCAAAAAGCAAGCCACAATCAGCAGATCCTCTGCTGAAGCAGAGTATCGAGCTCTTGCAGCTACAACATGTGAGGTGCAATGGTTAGTCTATGCCTTAAAGGACTTGCAGATTGATCTTCAACAGCCCACAGCTCTATACACAGATAGCAAGTCAGCAATGTCTATTGCCACCAACCCAGTACAACATGAAAGAACTAAGCATATACAAATTGATTGTCACTTGGTTCGAGAGAAACTACAAGAGAAGCTTATCAAACTGTTTTACATTCCCTCTCGGCTACAGTTGGCAGATATATTCACCAAGCCATTGGGTTCATTACCTTTTCATCACACTTTGCGCAAGATGAACATTCTCAATATTCATGTTCATCTTGAGGGGGGGTGTTGGAGTATAGCATCCCACATAGAAAACATGGAGTTAAAGTCCAAAGAAGAAAAGGCCAAGGCTAAAGTAGACAATATACATTAGTTAGTTATTTTCTGTTATTCTAATTTTCTGTATAAATAGATGTACTCAGATGATCAATTCATTCAATTTTCAATAATACAATTCCTTTTTTAGATAGCCTACGTACATTTCACTTTTCTGCTCTTCATATTCTTTCATTTCCAGTTTATGAAACTCTTGACAAGAATCTGAGTGCCTACATGCCTCAAAAATATATTTTCTGAAAATTGCCCACGTGGCACAAAGCATTGGCTACAAAGTCCCTCCAAGGAGCTGAGCAGGCATCTTAATTTGTCTTCATCATAATAGACAGTTTAGTATTGCGGGCATCCCAAGTCTTCATCAATGCTAAAGCATGGCCACCTGTGGGTATCACCCGAGTGTCACCAGCCTTCACCACACTCTAACGGAATGGCTCAGGTTCACAAATCACAAATTTGTAATTTGTATTACACTAACCTATTTAGTTCTTGGTGAAAACCTCTCAGGGCGTCAAACTTAACCTCCTTTCACAACCTATAGTTAGCTATCAAAGGTTGAGTACACACTCGTAGTGCAAATCAATGGGCATAGAGGTCACAAGACCCCACAACCCCTACAGTTAGTCACCAAAGGTCGAGTACAATCTCGTGGTATAAATCAATGGGCGTGGAGGTCATAAGACCCCACGACACCTACAATTAGCCACCAAATGAGGAGTACATACTCGCGGTGCACCCAATAAGTTAGCCACTAAAGATTGAGTATACACTTGCGGTGCAAATCAATGGTCGTGGAGGTCACAAGACCTTACGGCCCCTACAGTTAGCCACCAAAGGACGAGTACACACTCGCGGTGCACCCAATAAGTTTTCCATCAAAGGTCGAGTACACACTCACGGTGCAAATCAACAAGCGAGAAAGGTCAAGGACCGCCCGACCTCTCAAGCACCTAACAGGTGGGAAACTCTCTGAACTGCCCGACCTCTCTCACACAGACAGCAGTACAAGCACATTATCTTCACCAGCAAATGCCAAGTGTTTATGCTCGCACTACAACCGCCTCTAGCGGATTACCTTTGGGATAGAGCCACCAATCTCTACAACCGCTTCAAGCGGGTTACCTCTAGGAATAAGGCACCAGGCTCTACAACCACCTCGAGCCGGTTACCATCGGGAACGAGCCACCAAGCTCTACAACTGCCCTGGGTGGGTGTTCTTCGGGAACGAGTCAACAGGCTTGATAACCGCCTAAGATGGATCCAGTGGGACACACAAAAAATCAATCATGAAAATATGCACTTTTCGTCGACAATAAACAATCTCTCACGGTAAACATCTACACAAATAAACAAACTCAAAATGAAGCTCCACGCTCACACCTAATAGGTCGGGTACACCTCCTGCCTATCTCTCCAAGTTGAGCTCCTCACCGCTTAGCAGAAAACCAAGGACCAAACAGCAAAGCTGTTGTTTGTTGGTAGTAGTGGATTTTTTACCTCCTTAGTGTAAATTGTTGTTGGTGTTCTCGTTTTGTTGTTTGTTGGTAGTAGTGAATTTTCTATCCCTCGGTGTAAATTTTTGTTGATGTTCTCGTTTTGTTGTTGGTGTTTGTTGATAGTAACCCGTGCTTAAGTGGTCAGGATGCCTGACCAAATAGAAAACCAGTGACCAATTTTCTAAATTTATTCGGCAGATTATTGACTTGAAGATTCTTAAGGCCTTCTTGTACATCAAATCGCCCTTAAGAATCGCAGGCATCTATAAGGATCAAATCAGCAGCCCATAATTTAATCTCAAGATAAGACCGAAAATCAAGCTAAGAGATAAAGCCAAAAAGAGTAGGACAAGTTGACTCAGACTTTTAAGAGGAAATGGATTCAGACTCCTAAGATGAAAGAGATTCCGACTCCTAAGAGGAAATCGATTCAAACATCTAAAATGAAAGTGACTCAAACTTCTAAGAGGAAAATGTTTCACAAGGCAAGTTGGACCTCTATATATATGAGGGAATCTCCCACAAAACGAATAGACTGACTACAACTTCTCTATGCTTAGATTAAATTCATCCATTGTATTGTAAGATATGTGAGTCCATGAGAGATTGTAAAATTACTTATTATAGTAGCTTTCGCCCGCAAACAACCCATGAACGTAAACATTATGATGAACCACGTAAATTACTGTGTCTATTTATTATTTATCACATGGATGAACGCGATGAGCACTGTATTGAAGCTTGAATGATCTCGTGGGTCGGGAATGACTCTTTCCTTCATTTCGATCTGTTGTACAATTTTTGACATTACCAAGAATACCAATATGTGTCAGAAGAAGTCCACTTTGCATGTCCTATCAAAAGATAATGTTTGGTGTGCCAGGACAAAAGGATAATTATATTTTTACACTTTTTTATTATTTATTTATTATCTTACTATTTTTTTGTTTTTATTTTTTAAATTTAGATTAAAAATCTCAGAATATAACCTTCTTACATAATTTAGAAGAAAATAAATTCAATCAGCTAACGTAATCATATAAATTAATTAAAAATAAATTTAATTTTATAAAAATTAACATTCTTTTACTCTTTGAGTTAATTTTTATAAAATTGAATTTTTTTAGATTATGCAAGAAAATTATGTTTTAAAATTTTTAATTCAAATTTTATTAAAAAATAAAAATAAAATAATAAAATAATAATAAAAGAAGTGCGCGGACTAAGGATATCGTTAAACATCACAAGATTAAGAAAGAATGTTGTTCGTATGCCTTAATAATTTGGTCGGTTTCTTTAGCATACACACGACTTCACGAGGGAAGACAAATGGCACTGATCACGATATTTGATATTATATGAATTTCTGTGACATTTCTAGAAAATAATAAAATTGAAGGTTGACTTTATAAACATTGCGATTGTAGTTAATTAAACCCACCTCATTTTTTATTCTTAAAAAAAAGTTCTATTCGCAGTTATTTTTACATATTTTTTATGTATTTCACTAATGCGATTAGTTATATTATTTTTTTAATATAAAATAACTGATTTAACCAATCACAAGAGTAAAGTGCGCTAAGAATACACAAAAATGACTATATATAATCGAATTCATTCTTAAAACATGTTAAAAGATAGGATAAATTATATATATTCTATTATTTGACTAATACTAGATAGAGTTATAGGTTGTGCAAGCGCCGAAGACTCATTTTAAAAATGAGTGAAGTGTACAATTAAAAAATTTATTTTTTCATTTAGGTATCATATTTTTTCACTTTTTCAAAATGAGTATGCTGTGCTTGTTGACTCTATAATTATAAATATCATTTCTACAATTACTACTTCATATGCATGCAACATAATGAAAGATTGTTTATGGATATATATGTGGGAGATCAACATAAAAAAAAGAAGTTAAAATTGATTTATCTCAATCCATTATCGTAATATTTTAAAATAAAAATAAGATTAAAAAATAATATTTAAATAATATTTCAAATTTATAATATTTTTATTCAATATTTTTTCTCATTTCTTACATTACAAGAAAAACTGTTTTTTCCGACATCAAAAATCGTTAAAAATAACCCAAAACATCTATAGAAATAATCTTTTCTTGCAATTTATACTGTGCCGATTGTTCGTCACAATTGTTTACTAAATACAAAAGAAATATCATTTCAACTTATCTCAATTCAACTTATTTTATTACTATTCACAAACCATTTCAACTAATATAATATAATATAATATAATATAATATAATCTCTCAGTCCAAACGGACCACGCCAATTTCTCCGTTGGTACTTCAGCCGCAATGCTTGATTAATTAATTAATTAATTGAGGATTATAAGCTTGAATCCTAATTAATTGAAGAGAGAAGCTACGGAGCCTCCCAATTTTAACACACACCACACGAATTTCTGACAGTTTTTTTCATTTTTATCCAATTCCAAATTAAAGTACTTCTAAGTTAAAAGCACACCGGTACAGCTTTGACCTGAATTTCTCTCACATTCATTGCTAATCCTGCCTCTTCGGCTCTTCCTGAACACCTTCAAAACTTCCGTACTCCCGGGTACTCTTTCTTTACCTTCTCCATTCAATCTCCAACCCTTACCTAAGTACCTTCCTCCCTCTAATGGCTACAAATTCTACTCTAGAACCATCAGAAGCACTGAAGTATCAGGTACATCATTGAAGACAAACCCCCTTTGTATTCTTTCTTATATTTTTCTTTTCTCGCTGCATGTTTAGCATTTCAATGCTTGCTTCCTTTGTTTTTTTAGACATGGGTCTTGAAGGTTTCTCTCCACTGTAAAGGTTGTAAGAGGAAAGTCAAGAAAGTTCTGCAGAGCATTGATGGTATATATTGAACAGAAATATGAAAACCCTTTTATCATTTCGCTGTTGAGAAAATGAAGTAATAGCAAAACCATTGCATAAGGAAAAAGCTGAATGTAGTCCATTTCGGGGACACCTTTGCGCACGAAATCGACGTGGCTAGTTAAATGAAACGGTGCGCACGGGCTCCTTGCTGAAGATGAAAAATGTGCTCCTCCTTTCACTCGAAACGGTGCGTACTGAAGAATTGCATTCTGTTCTGAAGCTGAAGCTTCCTTTGCATCTCCTCTTCGTGGCCATCAACGAAATCGAACTGAAGATTTTTCCATGGAATTGCCATCGTGAGTGAGCGTCTCCCTCTCCAAATTCGCAGTTGAAGCTGAAGCTTCTTCCTTTCTCTGAGGTCGACCCTAGCCCTAGGCAAATTTTTTTGGTTTCTATTCAAAATCAGATTTTCCTGCACTGTCCGACAAAATCAAATTTTGCTCAAGTACAAATGACTTTTTATGTCTAAGGTGATATGTCTAACTATAGCAGCAAATCCTTCTCACATTCTTACGGTTGGAGTTTATGCATTTGTTTGATAGTAATTACCGAAAGTAAGGACTGAGTTTGGTGAGTTTTGCAGGGAAGGANCTCTTCCTACGAGAGAGACGTGCGGTTCGAAGACGTTTGGAGAGGAGACGGGCCACCGAGGACGAAGGTGCACTGGTTCTGAGCGGGAAAACAAGCTTCTTCTTCGCGTTCCGTTCTCTTCCTTTCAGGCTTTTCAGCCTTTTCCTTTTTCAATTCTATTGTTTTTGTTTTATTTTTTTTAAAGCCACGTGAGCAAGACTAGCTGTAGCAGAATTGAAACCATAAAACCCACCGAACAAAATAAATGAATTTTCAAAGTGCGCAGAGAGAGAGAGAGAGAGATCACAGGAAAAAGTTACATAGAGGTTAAAAATGAAGAGAACCTGAAATCTGCAAATGTAATAGTCATTTCTGCAAATGTCATGACATCGTGCCGCCACGAGTACCAGAGTTCGGGGAAACAGTGTACGAAGAGAATCACTGGGCCCCTGAATACGAATACGATAAAATAAAACTGTCAGAAATTCGCTTGGTGTGCGATAAAATTGGGAAGCACTGCTTAGCTTTTCTCTTAATTAAAACGTGCGTGCATGCGTGTCATGTGTACAAACGTGTCAGACTTTTTGGACGAATTTTAGGTACGTATGTAGTGACTCAACAGATCTAGAAGCACTAGCAGGAGTAATATAGCTTCTAGTAATTAAATTTCATAAATGTTTGATGTTTCTTCACAAAATTAAGAAGAATGTTGTTCGTATGCATTAATTTTGTCGGTTTCTTTAGCATACACAGGACCCCACGACGGAAGACAAATGGCACTCACGATATACGTGTTGACTAATGTCTATTCTATTTGGATTTCTGTGATATTTATAGAAAATAATAAAACTATATGTGTTGACTATTAATTCTAGATATGAATTTCTGTGATATTTATGGAAAATAATAAAATTGAAGGTTTTCATGTATGTATCTTCTATATATATATTAAGAATATCTGATAATAATGATGAAATAATTTATTAATAATAATAAAATAGTTTGAGTTAAGATATTTTATTAAATTTTGAAAAGAATTTTCTTTTAATAAAAGATATTATAAAGTCATGTTTTTCACCGACTAATAAAATAGTGACACGATATTGATCTCTCTGTTGCTACCGCTAGTGAATATTCTCATTGTCAGGCCTCCACTGCAGTACCGTAGATCAAATTTATGCAGGTTACAATTTTTCTAAACCAGATTATAGAACTTACTTTTTTATTCTTTCAAGAAATCAAATAGAATAAAAAACAAGTTCGTCAACAAAGATCAAAAGCAAAAATGAAAAAATAAAAGGAAACTAATTTGAATGCTTGGATAGCATAGCTAGAGCAAAGAAGGGAGGTGTGGCTTAGGGCTGTGCATCCGAATCCGGATCCGGATATCTGGGAAGATCTGGATCCGGATCTAGAATTTTAAAAACGGGCAGATATCCACCCGGATGAACCGAATTAAAATCCAGACGGATATCCGGTTTGAAACCGGATATCCGGATTTTTTATATATCTACTTTTTTTTTCAGAAAAATTAATTTTTAGCACTTTTAAAACTCATTTAAAAAAAAAAAAACTTTTTAACACTTTCTAAAAGGCATTTTTTTATAGGCTTTTATATTTGTCATTTTTTATAGGCATTTTTTTAAATAATGAATATTTTATAGGCATTTTTTGAATTTTTTTATTGCCTACTAAAATTTTAATAAAACAAAATAAATAATAATAGACATCAACGATTCAGAATGGACAATACACTACAGACTTTATATTATTGTTTACATCTTCATGCAAGTCATTAACTTTACAATGAACAAATAGTGAAAAATTCAAAAACAGCAGCAGAGAACTGTGGAAGAACATATGAAGTCAAGCCCTATTATCATCTTCATTGTGAGCTGCGGGAAACAAAGAATCGAAAATCAAGAAATTAATAAAAAATCATATCCCAAATGGTATTCATATATATATATATATATAGAGAGAGAAAAAAAAATGATATAGAATGTGTCAATAAGTAATGGAAGGTTAGAAAAATGGCTTCTGTCACAACATCCAGATAGATTATTAGCAAGACAAAATTGAAAACAAACTAGAAATTAGAGAAAAGAACAAAACCAAACCAAAACTAGTTCCAAAACCAAAAAGGAAGGGAAAAAAAAAGTTTAATGAACGCAGTGGAGAAATAGAGAACTTTAGATTCTTGATATACAACATATAAAGAAATGAATAGCAAGAAAAAAAAACTGAAAATAGACTAGAGATTAGGAAAATAAAAATCAAACCCAGATCCAAACCAGAAAGAGAAAAAGAAAAAGATATCGAAAATAGACAAGAAATAAAACAAAAAACAAAAACGAAAACAAAAAAAACCCCATACCCAGATCCAAACCAAAAGGAAGGAAAGAAATAGAGAACTTCAGATTCTTGACATACAACATCCAGAGATGACCAGGAAGAAAAAAAATCGCAAATAAACTAAAAATTAAGAAAAGAAAAACAAATTAAAAAATACCCGAGACCCATAGCCAAACCAAAAGGAAGGGAAAAAGAATAGAGAACTTCACATTTTTGACATACAACATCTAGAGAAATGAAATAGCAAGAAAAAAAAATCAAAAATATTCTAGAGATTACAAAAATAAAAATAAAAACCCAAACCAAACCCAGATCCAAACCAAAACCAGTTTAATGAACACAATCGCAGCATGATATCTAGAGAGATTAATAGCAAGAAAAAATAAAAAATAGACTAGAGATTAGAAAAAAAAAAAAATCAAACCAGACCCAGATTCAAATTTAGAGACACGTACATAGAGAGAGAGAGAGATACCGGCAATTTTTTCTGTGATGAAAATGGATGACGGCAGCTCATAATATGAGTTAGGGTTTCTGGCGAGAGAGAGAGAGAGAGAGAGTTGTGGTAAAACAAAAAAAATGAAGAACTAACTTGCCGACTTGGGGAATGGAATGGAATAGAATACTAAAGGACTTGCACCTGACATCTTTTTGTACAATTGATTGATAGGTCTGGCTCTTCATTGAAAGCGCAATAAATAATAGCAATTAATGAAAGATTTTAAAACCGGATGCGGTTACATGCGTAATACGGATATCCGGCATCCGTAACCCCATCCGGGCGGGTATAAAAAAATTTCTACCCGTCCAGATTCATCCGGTTTTCGGATTTTTAACCGGACTGGAAAAAAAATTCGGTCTGGATGAACACCCTTAGTGTGGCTCATGTTTTCCAAGCTAACCAACTTAACGAAATTATAATAACCAATTATCTTTGATTAACTCTATACCTATATACCAAATATCATAATTAAAAAGGGAAGACACTAGTGATTGTCCCCTTCAACGATTGATAAGTTTACGTCACAACTTGAGATCGAGCAGCTATCTATTGAGATTAAGGTTATTTAAAGACATTTATGTCACATAACATAACTTGATTTTGTAGATTTAATTTTTAAAATTTAATTTTTAAATCAAATTATATAACGTAGATTGTGTAAAGATTAATTTGGCACTTCTGATCATCCGGGAGAGTCAATACTACATGATGACATCATGACTGAATTTACATGAAAATATCAGTAACAATGATCTGATATATAAATAGTCTCAGAATATTGCGGGTCAAAGATGTTGGGTCAAGATCTTGGTCAGGCTGCCAATGGCCCAATGCATGTAAGCAAATTGCAATCCTAAATATATACTGGTTTGTAGAGATCGGACAAGCTGAATCATTGTACACTAAATACAAAACAGGCATCCTTAATTTCTCCGTTGGTACTTCCGCCGCAATGTTTGATTGATTAATAGAGGATTAGGATCCTTAATTGAAACGTGCATGCATGCAAGTCATGTGTACTAACGTCTCAGATTTCTTCGACGAAATTTATTCTGACATTGCATTTAAATATATATATATAATATACTATAAGCTCAATGTGCGCTGCACGTTTGCCTAGTTGACAATTTTTGTAATGCTTCAAATTTTAAACTATAAATAGGCAGAGTTATGCCTATATTTTTTAAATTTTATCCTTGTTTACAACATATATTATACACACTATCTGTAAAATATTTACAACTATAATACAACGATTAACAAAAACATATTCACAACTATATACAAATATTTTTTAAGTACATATTACAATAGCGGTAAGTTTTAAATGAGACATTTGAAACATTTATGTTCCTGCGTTCAACATTGACAGAGAGTAAGTTAAATTTGTTATGGCGTAACTATCCATATTCATTTATTTGCGCCCCTAAATCGATCATCCATTCTTTTATTGAAATTTGAGTTGCAATATTTTTGAAATATGGGAGGTGGTCCTGTAATGATGGAAACACATAAACAACTAATGCATCAGATTTTTTAAACAGATTGATGAATAAACATTTTACCATGCCTTCATGTTCTAGAAGATCCATCTATACAATAGATTATGTTAGAAATGAGAAATCAGAAGCTGAGCAAAAAAATTCAAAAAAACTTAAAAGATGTAATCAATTTACAGAATTTAAAGTAAATCTACTATGAAGTTAACATAAGTTATAGATTTATAGAAGTTAATGTTTTATTTAAAGACATAATTACAACACTGAAAAGTTTGATAACAAGAGATTTCAAAATTTATGCCGTTGTTTCACCGACACGGCTGATGGAGAGAATGTTCAGCTTCTTTTGACGCAGTTGTCCAAGTTGATTTATTTCTACGCCAAGATAGATGATCCGTTCATTTTCTAGAACTTTGATTGCAATCTTTTGGACATATAGTAGATGATCCTGTATGAAATAATGAGAAGATATAAATATATGAATATCAAGATTTTTTAATTTTGCATTTTTGTTGTTTTTTTTATGTGTTTAGATACTTTATATAGTATAGTTCAAATATTAAATATATAGTTCGTAGTTTCTTTGAATTGTGTATTTTATTATAAATTTAAATATATTTTCTTTTGATGAAAATAATAATATTTCATTCATAACATTTATTATTTAATGAATGCTGTTGTTATGGAATGATTTTTTTATATTATACTTGACTGATTATTTTTCTCTATTTTCCCTCTCTCTCTCTCTCCGTCCTCTTATTCCCTTATGCACCGACAACTTTTTCATTTCTGTCAACACCATTTCTTTCCCCCCACTTCTCTGTCTCTTTCATATATATATATATATATATATCTCTCTCTCTCCATCAGCTGGCAACCCTCTCTTTTTCATTTATCCTCCATCAACCAAAACCACTGCTCTTTTTCTCTCTCCATCTATCTCAGTTGCCGCCATTTCCAGTAACCCATGACAACCCTTGGTTTCTCTCCTATCTGTTCCGTCAGTATTTTACCCATAGTCGTTGTCGTCCTCCACCAGATATGTGAAGACTGATGTGAAGATTTGTTTGAAGACGTGAAGATGTGGGTGCGAGAATAAGAGAGCGGACATATTCACGGCTTTGGGTGAACATCCTCCATGCGTGGTGGGTCTCATGACAAGATTTGGGTTGTGTTGGTGGTTGTCGTTGTAGATCTGGGCAGATTTGGTAGTTTGTCTTTGTAGATTTGGTTTGCAGATCTAGTGGGTCTCATGACTGAATTTGGGTGGTTTGCAGATCTAAAGAATTTTTTTTTTTACATGTAAACATATACTGCAAATTGTGTTTAGATTTAGTTTAGTTTCATGTATATATGTATGATTTTCTTAGTGAAGTTTTATAAATTGAACATATTTTGTTTGGGTTTGATTTTGTCTCATGCATATGCGTATGATCTATTTTGTTGAGAAAAGCATGTGCAAAATAGTCGGTGAGAGCAAGAGAAAATACAAAAAGATGGGAATTTCATAAGAAAATAGAGGGTAAAATTGGAAAGAAAATAAGGACATAAATGGAAGAAAAAGTGTCGACGAAAACACTGTTCAAGGTCGATTGAAAAAAAAAACACCAACGATGGTAAACAAATAAAGAGCCACCATCAAGCGATCACGCGACACTCAATTTAAGTGGTTCGGCAACTGGCCTACATCCATAGAGCTGCGGAAATATTAGTAATTTAGAGGAGATTACAATCACATATTCTCAATTCACTCTCTCTAGGGTTTTTTCTCTCACAATATGCACCCAGACTTTGCCTCTCTACATATATGTTATGTTTTGGTCCTTTTGTACACAAAATTCAGTAGGTTTGGCGAACATAACATATAGGTTTTTCGCTCGAGCAACGTGCTGAGCACACCTCGTGCGAACAACCAATGAACATTGTCTTGAGCGTTGTGTCGAGCACAATTCTAGCGAACACTAGGGTTTGTGTCTCGCTCGAGCCCACTGTTGAGCACACCTCAAGCAAACTCAAGGGTTGAGCTTCGCTTAAGTCGACCATCGAACACACCTAGAGCAAACTCATGGGTTGACCTCCTCTCGAACAAACTCATGGGTTGAGCTTTGCTCGAGCCCACTGTCAAGCACATCTCGTGTGAACTTATGGGTTGAGCTGCGCTTGAGCATCAGGTCGAACGATAGTCGAGCGAACTTACTAGTTGCACCTTTTCTGCTCACAATCCAGGTTCCACATGCAACCCAACAATCTCCCACTTGGAGACTAATTCTCCACATGCCAGCCACTGTTTCTAGTCAAGCCATACCACCTTTGCAGCTTACAACTCCTATCTTCAAGTTAGAAAACATACTGAAGTCGAGTCTGACTTCAGTCTCTCAAGTGCATCGCCCTTAGTCAGCACATCCACTAGGTAACTCACAACACCGACTGCACTAGGAGTATCCGGTCTCGAACCGATCCTAGCAACCTTAGCCAACTTCCCCAGGCTTACATGAGGAATAGCAAAACTGACTCCCTTTTGCTTCCCCATCTGATTCGCATGACCAAGCCTGCCTTTTTCACTCCTGTATTTTCCTACATCATTGGACCCTAATATTAATTACAAATAATTAGATCTCTTACCATATGCCAAGACCAGCGCACCCTTAGTGATCTTCCATGCTCCCCTAGAAAACGCTATTGTGTGACCACTATCATCGAGCTGTCCCACAAAGATCAGGGGTCACCCACTCCCACTGACTTGTTGTAAAGCCCACATGCCCTTGTTCGCAAACAAATGAAGAGCAACGACCAAGCGATCACAAGATACACAATTTATGTAGTTCGAAAACATGTTTACGTCCACAAAGCTGCAGAAGTTTTATTTATTCAGAGGAGATTACAATCACACAATCTCAACTCACTCTCTTTTGGGGCTTTTTCTCTCATAATGCACGCACACTTTACCTCTCTTTGTTCACTCTGAAATTGTTGAATTTTGTGTACGAGAGGACCAAAACATATGTGTAGAGACGGTATTGGAAACCCTAATTTGGCAAAAAATTGGTTTTTTACTCGAGCGGAGTGCTGAGCGCGCCTCGAGTGAATAGCCAATGAATATTGGCTCGAGCGGTGTGTCGAGTGCAGCTCCAATGAACACTAGGTTTTGTGTCTCGCTCAAGCACACTGTCACACGAGACTCGAGCAAACTCACGAGTTGAGCTTAGTTTGAGCCCACTGTCGAGTGCACCTCAAGCGAACTCACTGGTTGAGCTTCGCTCTAGCGCTAGGTTGAGAGACTGTTGAACGAACTCACTTGTTGCGCCTTTTCTGCTGACGAACCAGGCTCCACATGCAACCCAACAATCTCTCACTTGGAGACTGGTTCTCCACATGCTAGCCAATATTTCCATCCAAAAAAGAAACTAATTAACAGAATTAGTTTTGGTGACTGGAGACTGGTCCTTTTGGTGAAAATAGTTTCCAAATTTTATTTTTCTCATGCAGACTAAATGTAATAGAATTAAATATACTTGATCTGGGATGTGGAAGAATGTTGCCTAAGTGATCTGGGATTTCAAGGTATTAAATATACTTGAAATAATAGTGGAGAGGGGAGATCATTTACTAAAGAAAGGCAGGATATGACCTTAAAAAATTCAGCCTGGTATACTTTATTTGAAGCCACCTTAGTTCGAAGCCAAGCAGTCCAAAGCTAGGCAATTGCCCTCTTTTGATCTCAGTGAAAAGTAAGCACGATGAAAAGAGTAGAATTAATGTGTTTAGATACGAAACAAACTAGGTATGAAGGGAGGACTGTCACTCTTTAATTACTAAAGAATGGAAGAGATATGCTAATCTTCCAATAAGCTTATGTCTACTTCCATTGGCCTACAAAGATGCAAAGAGAGTTGATCAAGTGGAGTAAAGAGGCTAATGGTAAACAACAGGGTCTTATAAATGAGAAGCATAACCAGTTGCAAAAACTTTAGAATGCTAATAATGGGGATTTGAGCAAGGAAATCATAGTCTTGCAGTAGGAAATGGATAAGCACCTTGAAGAAGAAAACCTCAAATGGAAGTAAAGAGCTAAGGCAGAGGTGGTTGAGGGAAGGAGATAGGAATACAAAGTTCTATCGCATAAATTAGAGGATAAATGCTAACACCATCAAAATAATAGTTGATGAGGAGGGACTTGAAGTAACAACACAAGAGGAGATCAGCTTTCAGTTTCAAAGATTCACAAAGATCTCTTTACTACCTCTCAACCAGAAGGGATTGAAGAATGCCTCAGACATATGGATTCCAAGGTGATTGAGATATGAACTCTTACTTGTTGAGAAAGTTTACTGCTTAGGAAGTAGAGGAGACCATTTTTCAGATGAATCCTCTTAGTTCCCCAAGTCCAGATGGATTCCCAGCTGCTTTTTATTATAACCATTGGAGCATAGTTGGAAAAGAGGTATGTGCAATTGCCTTACACTTTTTTAATTCTAATGGTTGGCTGGATAGCATCAATGAAACCTACATTGCCTTGATTCCTAAGATAAAATCCCCTTCAAAGGTTTCTGAATTCAAACCAATTAGCATTTGTAATGTCTTCAATTCCGACTCCGACTATTGGAGTTGGAGTAACTCTGACTCCGAATTCCGCAAACTCCGACTTCGTTAGAGTCAGAGCCTTGTAGGAACTCGAATGGAGTTTGGAGCTCAAAAATTTTGCCCACCCCTAGCGGTGGCAGTCGCAGGGCATAGTGGATAGTGGAGGATCTAGGTTATGATAGTGGTGTTACAGTGAGAAATGAGATGGAGACAATCTTGTGAAAGCAGAGGGTCTACTAGAGAGAAGCCAGCGGTGTTTGGTGGTGGCGTCAGAAAACCCTAGGAGAGAGAAAAGAAAAATCAAAATAGGGCTTTTTACAGGGGTGATGCCAAGAGGTAGGGCTGAGGTGGTGGGTGGTCGGACAACCTTTAGTGAGCACTTAAGGGTGGCAGACCACGACGGAACCCTAGGAAGAAGAAATAGAGTGAGAGGAGGAGAGAGGATCTGAGGAAGAAAAGGGATGGAGGTCTAGATAAAGGATCTCACCATGGCTAATGTTAGACGACAAGGCAATCGGTGGCAGAGGAGCTACTAGAGAGACAAAGGGAGAGTCGCTACAAAGAAAGGAAATCAAAGGAGGAATCGAGGAATAGAGATATCCATGGACGACTTACCAATAGTGAAGGGCTCGCTAGGGAATGCTCACGGTGGCCGCCGTTGAATGGACTTGACCCGACAAGGTGTGGGGTTGAGGTGTGGCTGGATTGACGATGACGTAAAGGAGAGAGAGAGAGAGAGAGAGAGAGAGAGAGAGAGAGATATCAGAGGGGGTTTGTTAGACGAATAGAGTAGAAAAAGTGCAGCCGATGAGCTCAGGACTGGTGTCAGTTGCGAAGCAGACTCATAGGTTGTAGGGATGATGGTGTGGCATGCAAGAGAAGGGAGGGTGAGAGAAGAAAATAAGAAGAAAAACATAGTTAGGGTTTTAACCCTTAGACATGAAACAACGCCGTTTGGGAGTATGAGGGGAGATGGGCTTCAAGTCTTGGGTTGGGCTTCATATGGGCTGGGCTTCACACATTGCCTTACTTTATTCTCATCAATGGTGTTCCACAAAATTCTTTAAAACCAATAAGAGGGATTAGACAGGGTGACCCTCTCTCAGCCTATCTTTTCATCTTGTGTTTTGAAGCACTGAGTAATCTTCTTGTCAAGCAGAAATCTTAGGATCCACAATAGGCTTCCCTCTAGCTCAAGGACAACTCCATATAAAACACATTTTCTTTGTAGATGATAGTATTCTTTTCTGCAAAGTAAACTCTTTGGAGTGGAGTAGAATGGTAGACTTGTTGGACACTTATGAAAGGGCATCTGGTCAAAAGCTCAATAAGGAAAGAACTTCCATTCAAATAAGTAGAAATACAAGCTCATAAATTGGCCTCTCTGTCTTAGTTGGAAAAAACTTCCATCATATCTACAAATTCTTATGAGAAGTACTTTGGCCTCTATACCTTAGTTGGAAAACCTAGGACCAAGTCTTTCAAAAGCGTTTTGGATAGAGTTAACCATTGGCTCAGTAACTATAAAAGGAAATTCCTATCCCATGCAGGGAAGGAAGTCCTACTGAAGTCAGTCATTCAAGATCTGTCCACAAACAACATGGGAGTTTTCAGGCTTCCAAGTTTCCTTCTCAGGCAGATCAACAGACTGATGCAAAGCTTTTGGTGGGACCAAAAAGAAAATGAAAGGAAAATTCATTGGGTCAAATGGAATAAAATGGGGGAAGGTAAAGACAGTAGGAGGTTTGGGTTTTAGGGATTTGGAAAATTTTAATCTTGCAATGTTAGCAAAGCAAGGTTGGAGACTGATCCAAAACCCTAATTCCTTAGCTTCTCAAGTGCTCAAGCTAAAGTATTTTCCTCAGACCCCATTCTTCCAAGCAAAATTAGGGAGCAGACCTTCCTTCATGTGGAGGAGTATTCTAGCATCAAGACCTTTAATAAAGGATGAAACTTTGTGGAGGATAGGTAATGGAAAACAAGTTTAGATATGGAAGGATAAGTGGACACCTTAGCCAACTTCATACAAAATTCAAAGTTCAGGTCAGTATCTTGGACAAATATGCAAGAGTCCATTCTCTAATTGACATGATTATTTATGTAAAAATATTGGTATGGGTGGCTCTAGAACTGGGACTCCCGCTACTTCATTTGGTGTGTTTTTCTTTTTTTAATTTTTTTTCATATGTATTTTTTTAACACTTTTAATTTTAAAAAAAAAATCACAACAATATTAAAAAAATACTTATTTAATCATTAAGTAAAAAAAACTTAACAGTAACCCCGAGTGGAAGAGTAGCATTTTGCATATTGGTATATATATTGTCGCCTCAGATTGCGGGTCAAAGAATTTGGTTCAAGTTACTAGTCGGGCTGCCTATGCATGCGTGCACTTCTTCTTAGATATTAATTTCTCTAGGATGATTAAAAATATATCCTTACATGATTTACGATTTTTGTACAAAATTTATTTTGTTTTTTTTTTAATTTTTAATTTTTTAATTCTTAATATATCAATAACTGATACGTGGAGAAATAAATTTATCATAAATACAATTGGCATTTTTCTTTAAAAAAAAATACTAACTTTTTGAAACATGTCAACAAATTGCAATCCTAAATATTGGTTTGTAGAGATTAGACAGCTTAATCATTGTACACTAAATACAAAACAAGCATCCTTAATTTCTCTATTGGTACTTCCGCCGCAATGTTTGATTAATTAATAGAGGACTAGGATTCTTATTTGAAACGTGCATGCATGCATGTCACATGTACAAATGTCTCAGATTTCTTTGACTATGGCCCGTTTGGATATTGAGCTGAATTGAGATGAGTTGAGTTCTTTATAAATAATAGTAAGTTGAGATTGTTGAATAAGTTTTGTGGGTCCTATCTAAGATGAGTTTAGATATCTTTAGATATTAAAATGAGTTTAGATGTATTTATGGGGAGTTAAAAAAGGTTGTTGATCCCGCGTGTAAAGAGGTGTTGAGTTGACAAAGGTTGTGAGTCTCATGTGTATAGAGGTTTCAAATTGAGTGATGTTTAATGATTTGAGGGTTGAGTACTTGGATGTTAGATTCAGTTTAAAATTATATTTGAGTTGATCTCAGTATGTTCCAACATCCAAACGGGAACTAAACTAGTAATTTAGTTGAAGCTCTTACTTATAGTGATGTTGAATTAAACACGTGATGATCAGTAACATTATAAACACTTGTACCAGAAGTTTATTCTATTGCATTTATTTATATATATATATATAAACATGCATGACTCATATATGATGGTATTAAACACGTGTTTCTGTTTTTCTTTTCCATCGTTGATCGTCCCACGTATTTCCAGAGACAGATTATATGACAAACGATAAATATTGAATAATACTAGATACAATCATGAGTTGTGCAAACGTCATTCTCATCGCATATAATCTGTCACAGATGGTCACTTTTCTTGTAGTGTAAAAGTTTATCACAATTATATCCAGTGCAGAAGAAGCTATATTAACGTCACCATGTACACTACTAACAAGTTTGATATAACAATGGCATAGGAGTTGGATGGCAAGGAAGTTAGTTGTAGACTACTTCGACGTGATTGTACGAACAAGCACAGATGGTCTTGTTACTGCCATGCTAGCTGCTCCAAATGAAAATAATCGACCTCTTTTTTATGCTAAAGATATCAAGCCCCTCTAACTTCAACACGACCCTTAGACTTTCCCAAAGGAGAGGTACTACTCTTCATACTTTAAACCATCCCTCCATCAGCTAGGACAAAAGCATGCAGCTCTATATTCTGTGCAAAACTGCACTTTTTCACATTCTTGATACTTTAATATTAACTGGATGAGCATAATGTACTGTTTCTTTTATTACAGCGACATATATGAAGCAATCAAAACAACATTTAGAACCCTGATAGGACCCAAATATGATGGGAAATACCTTCACCGAATTCTAAGAGAGAAATTAGGGGGAACTCGACCTAATAGCACATTGACCAAAGTTGTTATACCAACTTTTGATATCAAGTATCTACAACCAACCATTTTCTCATCCTCTAAGGTCTGATCTCTCTCTATAGAAAATCGTTATTTGTTAAACTTGAGAGCATTATTTTTACATATTCTTACTTTGTGCAAGCAAAAAAGAACTCTTGTTTGAATGCTCGACTGTCAAACATATGCATAGGCACTTCAGCAGCTCCAACCTACCTCCTTGCCCATCACTTCAAGCACCAAAATGATGTAGGAAATGTTAGTGAATTCAATCTTATAGATGGTGGTGTTGTTGCAAACAATCCTATACAATTTTATATTTTTAGAGTGTTTTCCAAAAGTTTCAACATCAAAGTTTCAAAATATTAAGTTGATCTTTATCTGTTTCCCATGGTCCAGGTTCTAGTGGCCATAAACCAAGTGACTAAACAGATCTGTGACGCAAATCCTGATTTCTTCCCAATCAAATCCACATATTCTGGTCTCTTTCTAGTAATCTCAATATGCATAGGCTCAAGAAAGATAGAAAAAAGATATAAGGAAAAAATGGTAGCCAAGTGGGGAATTCTGAACTTGTTACTTCATGGTGGTTCAGTACCATTAATGGTGGATGTGTTTACTCAATCAAGTGCAGATATGGTTGATTTAAATCTAGTTGTGGTGTTCCAAGCCCTTCATTCCGAAGAGAATTACTCAGAATTCAAGTAAGAAATTATTCTTTAGGTTTTTAATTCCTCCAAGCATTGAGTTTTAAAATTTCCAAGTTGATAACAATTTTTATGAAATGATGTGGTTAGGATGACACATTGACTGGGACTGAAGCTTCAGTTGATGCGTCTACGAAAGAGAACTTGAACAAACTCGTAGAGATAGGGGAGAAGTTATTGAAGAAACTAATATCAAGGGTGAATTTAGAGATGGGATTATCATATCCAATTAAAAACTGTGGCACAAATGAGGAAGCTTTGAGAAAGTATGGAAAACCTTTCTTGCATGTGCACTGTAGCATATTTTTAATCATATTTTGCTATCAAACTAAGTGTGCATCTTAAAAATATTTTGCAGATTAGTAAAAAATCTTTCACAAGAAAGAAAATGGAGAGAGGGAAAATCTACACACATTGAAAAGCTGCACATTGATGCAGATTACTTAACTTGTCTCTAAAGTACTTGAGCTATTAATCGTATCCATTTCTACAAGATGTAGTAGTCAAAGATTTGTTCATTTTGCACTTCAAATTAAACTTTCCATCCCTCAAATAATTTAGTGTAATGTTTCCCATGAAAGGAAAGGAATTCATTGTTCAATGATTGTTAATTTTGGAGTTACAATGAACAGAAGTTGTCATGATCAATTTGAAAGTTAATTTGATGTAAATGTTACAATGATCGTTATATGTGATTGAAAATGAGGAATTCAAATGATGTTCTAATTCGCTACATAATATTGAATAATTTGCAAGAATCGCTTGACAAATTTATACGTGTGATAGAATTCCAAGCATTTAATTTAATGACACTATTTTGAATTTAAGCCTAGAATTCTTAAAGGACTTTGATCCTTTTGAAAAAGCCTTGATAATTTATTTTTGTGCCAAAAATCTAACAACCCTGAAAATGTGATCCAAAGTCGCTAAATTAATAGTTATTGATTTGCCTTCTTGTACGCTTAATTGGCCAAGGGTACAATGAGGTCATGTGACTCATACCTTGATTGTATGTATTAATATGACCAAGTCTTGAACACTAATATAAAGAAGATATTAATAAGCATACCTAGCTTCAAATGGGAAACATTGGTGTGGACTTCGCTATCTTTGTGTAATTCCTATCTGAAATGTAAAGCAGAGAGAGGGGGAGACATAAATATAAAGAGTTTTGCTTTGTACAAGCAAGTTTGCGTACCAATCTGCGTACTAATGCTTTTGCCTTCATATTCTAAATTCAAATTAGTATTGTTTTCAATAAAGTCTATTTTTTGACCAATCATATTAAATGGGTGCGCATATTAGTGTGCAGAATCGCTTACAACTAGATTTTTCCAAATATAAAATACATTACACAACATTTATATTTGCCCATATACGTGTTTTGGATATAACTAAATACAAAATAAGTGTCGTGAAATCTAGTTTATACATAAAGTATTGCGAGTGGGTTGATCATATAGTCAGAGAGAATTACGTAAATTAAATTCAATTTTCAAATCATTATTAATTACATTATAGATATTATTTGTTCTATTTTTTATTAATTCTTTTTCCTGTTATTGATTGTAGTTTTTGTAATTCATGTAGGAGAAAATGATTAAGTTGTAATCTGCTTTTAAAAGATCGTCTTCTAGTGATATTAACATATTTACGCTGGTTCTCGGGACTAAGTCTGGTTTGGTGAAAGGGTTAGACGTTCTTTCAAGTGTCTGGATTCATCCTCATGACCTCAGGTTAAGGAATTAGTAATCATACCAAAGTTTTGGATGCAGCATGCCAAGAGATTGAGAAAATGAAGGCAAGATAGCAAAATTTGGAGGATCTCCTATCTTCGGAGTTGGAGATGCATTTGTAGGAGGAGCAAAGGGAGCAGGAGAAAAGAATACGTATTGAAATGCAAGAACAAATACAGAAAGAGATGTTGGTCCAGATGAAACGCGTCATGTCCCTGCAACAGGATCACAGGGACATGAAGTACAATTGATATATTGTCTGTTATTTCCTATTTTAAATAATCTTCATCTACTCTTATTTCCAAGCATAAGCCTCTACAACATTTTTCATATAATGTCTATTATTTATTCATGATACAATTTGGATATTTAATTTTATCTATTTCTTCATTTTGATTGAATTTTGGTTCGTATGTAAACCTCAAATGTTCAACAGACCTTCACGTTCGTAACGAATTTAGAACAGAAATCAATTACAACTTACAATTGAAAATGTTGGAACATACGAATGATCGAACATAAAAAATCCCGTTCGAACGTGTAGCATTGTACAACATGCAAACGTAGCCTTGCATATCCTAACATGTATCATTAACATTCAAGGTGTGTGGATTATCCACATAGGCATAGGCTCATGAAAGATAGAAAAAAGATACAATGCAAAAAGGCAGCCAAGTGGGGAATTATGAGTTGGGTAATTACTTCATGGTGGTTAAGTTCCATTGGTGGATGTGTTTACTCCATCAAGAGCATATATCGTTGATTTTAATCTAGTTGGTGTGTTCCAAGCGCTTCAATTGATGTGTCTACGAAAGAGAACTTGAACAAATTCGTAGAAATAGGGGGGAGTTATTGAAGAAACCAGTTCACAAGTGGAGAGAGGGAAAATCTGCACACGTGGAAAAGTCGCACATTGATGCATATTACTAATTTATTCGTCTCTAGAGTACTCAAGATATTAATCGAATCCATTTCTACATGATTTAGTAGTCAAAGATTTGTTCATTTTTCAATTCAAATTACTTTTCGTCCTTCAAATAATTTCTTGTAATGTGTCCCATGAAAGGAAAGAAATTCATTGTTTAATGGTGGTTAATTTTGGAGTTACAATAAACAAAAGTTGCCCAAGGTACAATGAGATCATGTGAATCATTGGCCTTGATTTTATGTATTGGCATGACCAAATCTTGAACACTCATTTAAAGAAGAAAATTTATAAGGATTTCACAAAAGATGGATACCTAACTTCAAAGGACAAGTTTTGATGTACTCAATAGGAATTGATTTTCTCGTATTCTTATCCAATCTGTAAGACATTGAGAGAGGGCCGTAAACGTAAAGTAGATCTCACAACATTTATTTACACTCATTCAAATGTTTTGGATATAAATAAGTAAACAATAAATATTGCAAAATCCATTTTATATGTAAATATTGTTGTTGGAGATAATATCAAATTAAGATTCTTAATTTGATATTATCTTGATATGATTTTCATATTCAAAGTTGATTCGAATACTACCTAAGTTAAGTTGATATTTATTACTTTAATTAGAACACTTGTTTATTTCACTTGGTCTCTTTTCCTATAAATTAGGATTTATGCCTTGTATTCATACACACTTGAGAATAGAAAATATGTAGTTCTCAAAGTCTCTCTTCCCCTTTCCCTCTTGTCCATCTCATTTTCTTTTTTTTGGAGAAATGTTTTAAGTATAAAGAGATGTCACAAAAGTAAACTCACAAGCAAACGTGGTTTGATGTGGTATGTTAGATTGTAAAACTACTTTTATTATAAAGTAAATCTAACATATCATATGAAGTTGTGTCAGTTTGTGAGTTTATGTTGTTGGATCTCTTTATGAGTATAGCACTTCTCTTTAGTTTATTATTTTTCTTCATGGTATCAGAGCCACAAGTTCCCTCTAGAGTCTTTGCATAATTTTTCTAGAGCTTGTTTTTGTCAAGCTTGTTGTCGTTAGGGTAATTTCTGCATGTCCTTCTGGCAAGCTCGTTGCCACTCAGTCTTTTCCAACCTTCATCACTACTCGTTCTAAAACCAAACTTCAGAGTCAAGTTTGCAAGGTTTAGATCATCCAATCTTTGAAAGAATTGATACCATCTGCTGTCACACATGCTGTCAAGGCCCACCACAACATTCGGCACTCAGCATCACTGTTAGCTATCATTATTGCCCTCATGCACCACCCAAAGAATCTGTGCATTGCCCACATACCGGGGGACTTTCCCCACATGAAGAAACAACCCACAACACATGTCATTTGTGCACCCTGCCACATCCACTCTAGGTTACCTTAGACCGAGCATCATGTCATCAGGCCACGTTAGCCCTAGACCACACGTCAACAAGCGCCACGTCAGCCCTAGAGTCAAGTCAGCTGTAATACCACGTCAGCCAGTGGCACGCCATCCATTGACCATTGAGAATAGAAATTATGTAACCCTCATAGTCTTTCTCCCCCATTCTTTCTTTGCAATCTTGTTTTCTATTTTATTATAATATTTTCCCCATCACCTTGTGTTGTTACAACTCATTGCAGGTATTTTCTTTTCGTCTCTCTCACATAGATACATCTTTGATCTTTAAGACAGATTTCCTCTCTCAAATTTCGGTCTCACATATGATGTTTGATTGGGATTCATTCTGGGATTCTTCTTGTTGATGAATGTTAATGTGATGATATATCTTTGGATGATTGGTGAAAGTCATATAGATCATATTGACTTTAGAGCATGGTCACGGAGAATTTCGGGGTTGCCAAGTTCAAGGAATTGATCTCTTCCTCTTCAGTCAATCTTTACTTCATTCTGATTGGAACGAGTGGTTTTGACCCTATAATTGCCTTGTGCGGACTAATTAATCAGCACATCGAGCTAGCAACATAAAAGTAATTATTTAAAAATATATAATCATCCAATGGGGTGGTAAGTTTATACCCTTAATTGACAACTTTCCATGAGGATAGAAATCCTTTTAAATTTTCCAAGCTATTCTATGAAGTAGAATCATTTAAATCTCTATGATAATTGTCAACTTAAATAGTTGGAATTTTACAACATAAAGATTTTCAAGAAATTCTAGCAAACCTTTAATTTTTACATCAAACATGCATTTATTCAAATCTAGCCTGACAACATTTTGTTTATTGTTGCTTCACACAATCAAAGAACAATGGTATTCCCTTCATGGGTCGACACATCACAAGAAATTTGAAGAATGAAAGGAATAATGTTGATTACAAATGAAAAAACTTTGACTACTACACATATAAGCATATTGGAGGCAAGCATGTGCTTAATATATAGTCTGACTTAAGAATGAGCAGCGGCTTCAACTTTCAGGTTGTCCTTGTATGCAAGTTTTCCCTGTCGACACTTTCTTTCTTGCGAGAGTTTTTTTGCTACGCTGCAAGAAGAGTTTTATGGACAATTAGTTTCAAAATATTATGATCACAAACACAATATTTTAATTAATGACAAGTGCATGAGTGCACATTCAAGTTTGTTTCTCCATACGTACATTCTCAAAGCCTCCTCATTTGTGCCACAATGTTCCCGTGATTCTGACAAACCCGTCTGCAAATTCACCCTTGTTACTGTTTTCTTCAATAGCCTCTCCCCTATCATTACAAGTTCGTTCAAGTTCTCTTTCGTAGAGTCATCAACTGAAGCTGTTGTCCCTATCAAAGTGTCATCCTGAACAAGTATTTCATAAAAATAGTAATTAATTATAAACTCGAAATTTTAAACCCCTTATAAGCATTCAAACTCTGGATCAGAAGAAACTTCTCACTTGAATTCTGAGGTAATTCTCTTCTGAATGAAGGGCTTGGAAAACCACAGATAGATGCAAATCAACCATGTCTGCACTGGCTTGAGTAAACACATCCACTAATGGAACTGAACCTCCATGAATTAACCAATTCAGAAGGCCCCATTTGGCTGCCATTTTAGCATTGTATTTTTTCTCTATCTTTCCTGAGCCTGTTCCTATTGAGATCACTAGAAAACGATCGTAGTCTGTGGACTTGATTGGAAAGAAATCAGGATTTGCATCGAAGATCTGTTTGGTCACTTGGTTTATGGCCACAAGTGCCTGTACCATGTTTCCCAGAAGGCAGATATAGGACCATAAAGATCATCAGTTTAGTTTTTGGGGCTTTTAAGGTAAACAAAAAATCACATGAAAGATTATAATATATATTATACCGGATTGTTTGCAACAACACCACCATCTATAAGATTGAATGTACTAAACTTTCCATCACCGTTTTGGTGGTTGAAGCTGTGAGCTGGAAGATAAGTTGGAGCGGCCGACGTGCCAATGCATATGTCGGACAACCGAGCATTCAAACAAGAGTCCTTTTTTGCCTGCACACATGCATGAACTCAGATCAATATGTGAAGAATAGTTTGTTTCCTCAACATTTATTAACATATTAGTAGATATTATTTAAAATATAGTACTGTCAAAGTGCATGTCTCAGGAATATACATGCATGCAAATTGAATAATTCTTTTAACTTCATGTTAAGATAAGAAATTAATGTTCAACATAAATAACTTATAATTTAATATTACAGCTTGAATATTGAAACTATGTAATAGTATTGTTAATGTTTCCACGTCACTTTCTGATTTGTGTCTAAGTTGAACCCCGAATATTCATAGTCAAATTGTCATTTGGTCACCATCTACATGGAAGGAAACTAACATTTGGAGAGAGAGAGAGAGA
>QEOT01001194.1:0-15804 GCA_003123785.1 Pterocarya stenoptera
GGGGGGGGGGGCTTTGAAAAGCTTTTAACTTTTAAGTTTAGGCCTGTATGATTATAATTTTTTTTAAATTTTCATATAAAATAAAATAAATAATATAATTTTTTTTAAATTTTAAATAATAATAATATTAAAAAAATAATATTTTATTTAATTTTTAATTTTTATCTAAAATCATCTTAACTTTATCTTACTAACGAAATTATACTTGAAAATGGCGACTACCTGTACGAGTAGGAGACGACGGGCCGTGGGGCCGTGAGACCCGTAACACAGTCCACTACAACTAAGCGGCTCCGAATCTGGACGGCCTTTTCTCAAAAGAAAAAGTAGCACAAAAATAAAACT
The DNA here is from genome assembly GCA_003123785.1 of Pterocarya stenoptera. NCBI lineage: Eukaryota > Viridiplantae > Streptophyta > Magnoliopsida > Fagales > Juglandaceae > Pterocarya > Pterocarya stenoptera. Next base: position 346 of record QEOT01001194.1, read on the forward strand.
TATATTATATTATAATGATCCAACGTTAGGTGGTCTTTCATAACCGTGTCCCTACTACTCAAGAACCTCGTCTGAATGCCTCCCGAGACTCAAAGATGGTGCCATGTCAGCATTTGGCTGTAAAGTGGGATAACTGTATTCCGAGCCCTGCAGCCATGTAATTGAAGAAAATTAGGTTACGTTTATTTATACAAAATTTTTATCTTATTTCATCTTAATTATTATAATTTTTTTTAAATTTTTCTATAAAAATATAATAAACAATTCAACATTTTCAAATCCTAAAATAAAAATAATATTAAGAAATATATTATAACAGTATTTTATTCAACTATTATTCAAAATATCTCATCTTATCTCATTTAAGTATATCCAAACCCAACCTTAAATAAAAAAAAAATGAGCCGAGTTGGTTGCATATTGTAATTTCAGAATTATCCTTCTTCCCCGAAATCCTGCAAATATTTCCCCAAATCTGCCTACAAATTATTGTCTGAATCGAAACAAGGAACATGAAAATTAATTGTAAGAAGAGAGTTTGAAGAGATTTTAAGTTCTGGATGATGTGCTTAATTAAATCGTCTAGAACTTAAACTCTTAATAAGACTCATATAAATAACAGATGGCACAACAAAACTTGATAACTTGTTTAATAATCGATTATAATTGAATTAACACTACACAATCCCGCATCTTGACTCGTTTCGTGCAAATAAGTTCAACAAACTCGAGTAACCTGTTTGACCTAATTGACATAATTTTATATAAAAATTAATATCTAGAAATTTTAGTAGCCACATTATAGTTAATATCTCCAAGAAATGTGACTAAATACCAACAAAAAATGTCAATATTTTTAAAATATTAACTTATAAAGATATCAATATTCCAATCACAACAATAACAAACATAAGCATACATATTGTATAGTATCTTCAAATAAAATTTAAGCATATTATATGGGTTTGATTGCGATTTAAGAGGACTGACTCATTTATTGATCGTGTCTAATAAACTCAAAATATTTTAATCGGAACTCATTTATTTCAAACTTAAACCCATTTATTTCTTGTTGTATTCATGTTGACTACAGTTGGCTGGAGAGTTAGTCTTTCTGGATGCTTCACTGCCATTTAATGTTTAGAAGAGTTAAAAATGCTTGTGATCGACTTGTGTATGCTGGTTGGAGTATTTCACATACAATGATGTCTCTCTTTTTTAGGAATATTCTTTCGATTACATATTGGACAGAAAGTACAATGAGTTGCATAAAAGCAAATCTCAAACTCAAAGGGACATCATATCTTGAAGAATTCTAAAAACATGAGTGCGACATCGATGTGCATTACCATGAAATCGACAAATATAGATGACAATAGAGTGAAGAAGAAAGGAGATCTTCTTTCTCATTTGTGAAGGCCACGACTTCGGGGAATAGCAAATAGATGTTTGGCTCTAGGAACTGTAAGGCCAAACTCCTCGGTCATGTCCAACTCAATTGGTAGCATGTTATTAGGAAGCTCCCAATCAAAGCAATGAACAAGCTGTGCCACCACGAGTCGAACCACAGTTAGACCCAACTGTAATCCCGGACAGCCTCTTCTCCCAGAGCCGAATGGGAGAAGTTGAAAGTCACGTCCCCGGACATCAATGCTACTCCCATCAAACCTTTCCGGGAAGAACTTCTCAGCATCAGTCCAAACATTTGGGTCTCGCCCAATTGCCCATACGTTTACCAACAACCTAGACTTCTTGGGGATGTGGAAGCCTTGGATAGTGATGTCCTCTGTCGCCTCATGGGGTATCAGTAGAGGTCCTACTGGATGTAGCCTCATGGTTTCCTTTACAACCATGTCCAAGTATTCCAGCCTATCCAAATCTGATTCCTCTACCATCCTCTCCAAGCCCACTACATCTTCTATCTCCTTTTGAAGTTTCTTCATTACCCATGGATGCTTGATGACTTCTGAAATTGCCCACTCAATTGATGTTGCAGTAGTGTCCATTGATCCTACAAGCATATCCTGCAATGAAATCATTGTCAAGAAATAAGTGAGGAACAACAAATTTGAATCAAATGTATACAAGTTCAACGAATGATTACCAAGATCATGGCCTTGATATTGGACCGTTCAAAACGGTACTCGGAGTCTTCAAATCCCATGAAGCTCAGCATGACATCAACAAAGTCTTTAATCTTATTTTCATCTTTGGATTGGGCATGATCATCGATAATTTTCTCCAAAAAGTCATCAAATATCTTACTAACAGCCTTCATGCGTCTCCTCAGCCCTTGAAGGTCAAGGTGACTAGTATAAGGAATGTAGTCACCAAGGTTAAGAGTAGCAGCTAGATGCATAGCCTCTTGAATTACAGCCTTGAATCCCCTATCATCAAAATCCTTATCCATGTACTTCTTCCCCAACACCATACGACAACTCATATCCGCGCTTAGGGACGAGACCTTGGCACTGAGATCAACAACAATACAATCGAAGGCAGCCTTTTCAATAAACTTCACCAATAGGCCAAGCTCTTCTTTCCTCATGGATCTAAAAGAATTGATTTTGAGGTTGCCAAGCAATTCAAGGGTGCACATCTTGCGAATGTTGCGCCAATAAGGACCTTGAGGAGAAAAGGACATGCTTTTTTGCTCATAAGAGATGTGCTTTGCAAACTCACTAGGTGGTCTACTAGCAAACACAAGGTCATGAGCTTTAAGAAACAGCTCAGCAGCTTGGGGGGAGGAGACAACAATGGTGGGCACAATGCCTAAGCGCAAGTGCATGATGGGGCCATATTTTTGGGCTAGTCGATGAAGATCTCGATGAGGAAATTCCCCAAACATAAGAAGATTCCCGAAGATAGGCAAGCCTCTTGGACCAGGAGGTAGTTTCTTAGTCTCGTTCATGCTTCTCCATGTCCATTCTAACAGGAGATAAGCAAGAATAACCAGCACAAGTATCGCCCACGTCCAAGCCATAATAGGCATGTTTCACTCAGATGTTGTTATGATTACATTACCTGAGTATTTATCCATGACATGGAAATGGCATAAAAGATTAGGGAGGTTTGGATACAAAAAGCCTCTTTAATTCATCTTATCTCATTATTACAAATTTATTAAATTCCCACACAAAATACAAAAAACAAATCAATTTTTTCAAATTCCAAAACAATAATAGTATTCTTTCAACTTTTATCTCAATTCACCTCATCTCAACTCATTAACCAAATCTCTCATGTTCATCCTTCTCTAGTTGTTCCGTTTTACTGTCTATATGAGGGGGAAAAGAGAGAGAGAGAGATGATAAATAGGTCTAATCTCAAGATGTGCTCATTAGTTCAACCTAAAAATTTAAACATACGAGTGAAGAGATCGAAAATATTAACATAAAAGAATACAAATGGTGTATGCTTCGAAAAGATATAAGGCTTATTCAAGAAAACAATAATAGCTGGAAATGAGAAAGACAGGAATGCACGGGACATTAGAATGGCAAATGATAACATCGATAAAATGATAAGCCATTGTATAACAATGAAGTTTCAAGAAATGGCTTAAAATAATGGAGGCCTCTTTGATGTAAACATGGTTGGAATTTCAGGGAGAATGTGATGTAGAATTATGGGATAAATAGCAGAAATTAGGTCTGGACTTTGGCTTTTGAAAGAAAAGAAAAAAATAAAGAAAGATGGGTGTTAGGAAAAATGGTTAATTTTTAAATAGATAGCTCATAAATTTAGAGCTACGCAATATACTACACTTTTGTCCTACTTCTATAGAACTATGTTGATGCGTTATTATTATCAATATCGAACTATTTCAACTGTACATAAGATTATTCTTGATATTATAACATGATTCCTTCAAAAGACTTCCTGTTGTGTGCGAACCATAATGACAGAGATTTGTATTTTCACCTAGCCAACTAGATTGCATATTGTCGTGTTGTGATGTTCTATAAAAAAGTACAAGTCGCATTCACACTCTAATGTGGTCTATTATTAAAGAAATAATTTTTTTTATGTGAATTTTATATTTATTTATTTTTTTAAAAAAGAGGGCATGCACGAGATTTACAAATTCTAAAACTGTAAATATAATTTCTCTAATATAAATCAACCATGTCATTTCCATCCCATTTAATGGAAGGAAGAAAAAAAAAAAAAACACCTCAATCAAGTAGTGCTCAACCTCCAATGTCAGATTACGCAAGAAAAGAAAAAAAAAAAAAGAAGAAAATCTCAAACAAAAATTGCAATAAAACAGACAACCTCTAGGAAAAGTCGTCATTTCCATCACAGATAACACATGAAATCATTTCGTGCTTACAATGAAAAAAATGCTTGATTTCAACATGTAAGCAAGAATAAAAAACACCTCTAAGAAAAAGTCATCATTTCCATCTAAGATAATGCAAGAAGAGAAATAATACCTGCCCAGTTTAGACCTCCAAGACACAGAAATCTAGGACAAAAGAGGATGCTCTTTTTCCCTACAATAAACAAAGGTACAAAATAATAGTTGAAGCCGAGAATGTCCGAAAGGAACCAATCAGTTACAACACACAGGTTGGGGTGTCGTGACAAATAGAGATTTCAGGAACCTCAAGAAGTATAAAAGTTGAGATCGATATATATTATTATAATCGAAATACCCCTTTATATATGCAGAGTATGCAATTTGTTGGGAAGAAGACTTGTCCAATAATGCAATATATTGTGAACGTGAAAAGCAAGGAGATCACATTTCTTTCTATATCTTTGACTTCTTCTTTTTTTTGAAACAAATATCTTTGACTTCTTGACATAAAGACAACAGTGCATGTATTTAACGGCTTCCTACAATTATAGAGCAAATTTCTTCCCCACGTGAAAAAGGAACCAAGGCACTTTCAAAATGTCTTTGTATTCTGCACCAAAAAGAGGCTCATAAGAAATCAAGTCTCACTTTCAGAGCAGCAAAATCCTCACATGATTTCAGATTTCATGAAAATAGAAAATCCGCACCATTTATTAGAAAGCGAGAACGATTGAACACTACTGTTGTGCCCCGAAAAGATATTAAGTTGAACAATCCTATCGCTAGAGCGGTGTACACTGTAACCTGTCTGGAAGGATGGAGCCTTCAAATTGAGGAGAGATGTCAAGAATTGAAAGAATGTATATATCAGAGCATTCAATGCTGAGCTAAAATCACATAATTTATTTTTTATAAAAATTCTCATATTATTATTCATTGATGAATCAAAATAATAATAAAATAATTTTAATTTAATATTTTTTATAATTACTTTTGTCTAACCATATATATATATATAAAGAGTTACTGTAGCTAGCGAGCAAAAAATTTATCTATTACCTTTTTTGACGTAGACCATTTTATTAAGAGATTGTTAGCCAAACTTTAGTTTACATTTACATTTACATTTGGCTAAGCCAATATAAGGTATATATAAGAGCATTCACATTGACCCAACAAATTATTTGTCAAACTTTATTCAAAAATCATCTCTTTTAATTTTATAGTTTTAATTACTCATCTTTTATCTATTATTTCTTTATTATTATCTTTACTCATTTTTTTTATACATTCTTAATTATTCAATTTTTTGTCTTACAGAAAAAGAGTTGAAGAAATTTTTCGATTTGTTTTTTTGACATCTTTGTAATTATTTAATTATTTGTTGTGCCCGTATTTTCAATTTTTTATTTGTAATGAATTTTTTAAAAATTATTTATCTCTCCAAACGGTAATGTTTTCAAAATCAATGCTTTCGTAACAATAATAGCTTTTAAAAATCATCTTTTTCCAAATGGTCAAATTTAAAAAAACAATGATCATCTCAATGGTGGCATTTTTGTCAAGTTTCAACTATAACAATTATGAGTATAAGAGAAAATATAGATAATTAAATGAAGAGTTTATTTTGTTAATCAAATAAGTACTTAGAATAAACAGTAACTCGTCATATTTAAGAATCTATTGTTCAAACGTTTAAAAATTTTTTCCTATAATAATCACCCGAACATAGAAACCTTTTTTTGGTTAAAAGTTAAATATTTTTACTAAATTCTAATCAATAAGCTATGGGATGGGAATGCTCTAAAACCTTGATGTTGACAAGAAAAAAAAAGTAGGGTATTGTGTTTACTCATGTTTCTGCTATCCCTCGTCTGCTAGCTATCATTGAAAATTATTAAAATATATATGTATATATATATTTATATATATCTCCGTTATTACTTTATGTCAAACACTGTACAAAAAGAACTCAAGAAATGATACTCATAGACTTCAAATGCACAACTCTCGTGCAAGTTATTTATAAAAAAATGAATCATGTTATAGAAAAGTGTAAAAAATTCACTTTTTAATGGAGCCTACATTTTTACAAAATACTTGTATAAAGCTTATACATTTGAGACTTATAGTTAACAATATTCAAGAAAAAATTGCTTGAACACGTCCTTCTTTTTGTTGTATTTTTTTATTATTATCATTTTCTCAACATCTCTTAACATGATATCAAATAATTAATCAATAATTAAATTTAATAAAGACAATGATACACTTGTGTAGATTCATAAACATTTACAAAGAAGTCATTCATTAAAATGACGATGCTACATTCACCGCTCGTTAGGCATAATTAATCTTTTTTGTTTTGTTTTTTTTACATGAATTTTTTAAAATTTTCAAATATTTTTTAAAAAAATTATAATATTATTAAAAAAATACTTCCAATCATTAAGTAGAAGGAAAAATAAAAAAAAAAAAGAAAAAAGAAAAAATTCCAACGATAACACCGAGCGGTAAAAATCAATAGTGAGAGTATCATTTTTCTTAAAAGGTTATAGAAAAACAAGGCACTACAGCTACTGCTAGTAGCTCCGCTAGTTATTTTAGTGTGTTTTTTTAACTTTTCTTTCTATGTATTTTTTTTTAACACTTTTTAATTTTTTTTTTCGGACACTACTATACTTATGGAGGAAAGTAACCGAAAGTTTCTGACAAAAGTTTTTTTTAACATTTTTAAAATTTTTAAACATTTAAAAAAAGTACAAATTCATTAAAAATTATTTCTTTAATTATTAAATAAAAATAAAATAATCTGTAGATTTTGTCATCATATTCCTTAATGGAAATATCATTTTCCTTTTCTTATCTTTTTATTATTATTATTATTATTTTTGACCAAAAGGAGGGCCGCACCTCCTTACTCCTAATCTATTCAAATATAGGTACAGCATAAACGCCAATCTTTTCAGCGTCCATGAAATGCAAGGAGATTACATTTCTTTCTATATCTTTGACTTCTTGACATAAAGACAACAGTACATGTATTTAACGGCTTCCTACAATTATGGAGCAAATTTCTTCCCCACGTGAAAAAGGAACCAAGGCACTTTCAAAATATCTTTGTATTCTGCACCAAACAGAGGCTCATAAGAAATCAAGTTTCACTTTCAGAGCAGCAAAATCCTCCAATGATTTCAGATTCCATGAAAATAGAAAATCCGCATCATTCATTAGAAAACGAGAACAATCGAGCACTACTGTTGTGCTTTGTGACCCTTCGTTGTGCGAAAAGATATTAAGTTGAACAATCCCATCGCTAGAGCGGACTACACTATAACCTGTCTGGAAGGATGGAGCCCTCAAACAGGGGAGAGAGATGTCAAGAATTGAAAGATGTATCAAACTCGAGACACTTGATCTGAAAATGTTTATTTCTTTTCACATCTTTGTAATTATTTAATTATTTATTATTTTAATATTTTTACTTTTTACTTTTAGCAAAAAAATTTAAACTTTTTATCTCTTCAAACATTAATTTTCTTTTCTGCCGCTGCTACACTTATCGAGAAAAGTAACCAAAAGTTTCTAACAAAATTTTTTTTAAACATTTAAAAAAAATCATAAACTCATTAAAAATCATTTCTTTAACTATTACATAAAAAATAATAATCTATAGATTTTGTCGGTCATATTCCTCGATAGAAATATTATTTCCTTCTCTTATCTATTCAAATATAGGTATAGCATAAACGTCAATCTTTTTGGCATCCGTGAGGTCAAATCCTTTTTTATTTTTGTTTTTTTCTAATCAAGCACACTATTTTGTTTGTTTTCACAACATATTTCATTTTATCTCATATTCTCTAATCATTACAACTTTTTCAAATTCATACACAAAAGAAAACAAATAATTCAACTTTTTCAAATCTTAAAATAATAATAATATTAAAAATATATTCTAAAAATATTTTATTCAATTTTTAACTTTTATCTCAAGTCATCTTATCTCATCTGTGAAAAGAAACGAGGTTTCGTTTGGGTAGTGGAATGTTTTGATAATACTCTATTACTATTCATTATTTTATCATTACTTTTTACTTCTTTTTTTTTACTATTATTCAATTTTTTATCATTACATTTTCACTATTATTTACAAAATATTCGAGATCATCTCACTACCCAAACGTAATATTAACAGGAAATGAGAATAAACACATAGTATTTCAAGGTTGATTCTTTCCATTGACAATATATATACAAAATACATCTGGGTAAAATATCTAGGAGTATAAAACCAAAAGTTAAATTGGTCATTGTCTATTGCGCACATCGATTTTGTGTTCAATGAATTTTTCTACCACTCCAATCGTTAAAAAGTAGTAGATTTTGATGGGTGTCGTCTATGATTGAAATGATTTGTCATACTGATGGAGAATCCACATTTTCTGTTACTGTAATGACTTGTTGCGCATCTCCTTCCGAAATGAGAGATTGTAGTTGAAGAGAGTTTTCTAGTTGTGATGCTAGAAAGGTTGTAGATACTTCAGCTATGACTGAAATTGTGGAAAGGATTTTGAAGTCCATATTGTTAAGATCATACCTTACGAATTGCAACAAACTACAGATAATGTGGAGAATGAGTCGCTTATTGTTGCATCAAAGGAAATACTCCAGTAGTTCAACGAAGGTGGTGACCAGTTGAGAGGGAGGAAGGCTTGTAGCTTTTTTTTCTCCTACTTGTCGATAGGCCTGGTAGGATTTTTCCAATTTAGCACTTGCTTTCCTTAAAGACAGCTCAATATGATCATGAATAATTTTGTTTCGATTCTTCAAAGCTGGCAGATAAGGTTGAGTATTAAGACAACAAGAATTTAAAAGTGATATATCTCTAGGCCATTTAATCCCAAGACTGGCTCTAGACTGATTATCAATAATACCCAATCTGTTATTGAGTTGATCGGCATAGATATGAGATTTAATGGCCAGTTGCTTTTGTTTCAAAGTATCCGAGTGAAGGGGCATTCTATGAAAAGGTAGAGTCAAGATTCTTCTTCTACATTACACAGAGGACAGTGCATATTTTCAGGTTGAAAAGTTGGAAGAAAACTGTTGACCCTTGCTTGAGTAGGGAGAATGTTCTAAATGATTTTCCCGAGTTTCTTCAATGCGGGACTTGGGAAGTTTTGTAAGGGAGTTCTCGATACATTTGTCATAATGTGGTATGCTATTTTCACAGAAAAAATTTCCTAATTGTTTGGAGACCATATCAATGAGTCTTGCCTTTGAAGGTTTTGGGAAAGAAGAATCCTTTGGATTTCTGTCAAAAAGAGATTGTAATTTTTGGATGTCCTATGCTGGAGGAGTTTGTGTGATTAAATCCGAGACCTTTAAAAAGGGGAAGATCTCATCCATTTGCTAGAGTAGATTAGGCTTAAAACTATCCAGAGTAAGAATCCAAGATTCTGATCAAATATTAACAGATTGAACATTGAAATTTTGATAGCATCTACCTTTTGAGAGTAGCCCTCGTCTTTAGAATTCCCCTCCATGACCAAGAGTCTGGTGGTTTAGATTAAACAATCGTGAAACTTGAAGAGTTGAGATATTTCAATAAAAGTAGTGAGTACCAAATACTTGTATGTGATTGACTCATTGCCCAACTAATGCAGGAGGATCTGAGTCAGATGATGCTGAGTTGTCATGCTGTACATTGACCGTGCTGAAATACCTTGAGGTGGCAGATCAGTACAAAGAGGGTAGGAAATCATGATCTTTCCTTGCTTGTGGCAATTTTGGACACATTTCGGTATTTTAGCCATAACTGTAGCTACGGGTATCAAAATTGCGCATATGATCCAGATTTAGAAAGCTCTTTTCAGAGCGCATTTCATGGGCACCAAGTTATGCTCATTGTGCATCATTTTAGAGGCCAAAATCCACTGTTTTCCCCTTTGATTTCCTAGTTTTAAATATTTTTTATTTTTTATGGTAATATTTCATTTACTATTTTGGAAGTGATTATGAACTCAATTTCGGCCCCATTTTTGGCAGGTTACTTATTTTATTACGTATTTAATTTTCGCATGATTATTGGGATTTTGTTATTTTTGGTAAAATTCTGATACAATCGATTTACAGCTATTACAGCCCGGCTTGTGGGTTGAATTCGTGATTCTAGAATATTGATAATTTTGATTGAACATTAGAGGCGTTTTCTCTGTATTTTTTGGTGAATCTCGTCTTTTTTCCTGTGAATTATCTGTTGAAACTAGCTGTTACAATAATCGCTATTCTGTCCGGCGTCCCCAACCTATTTTTGCTAGCAAGCAAGGCTATGTTAAGATTTTCCATTGTCCTCAAGCCAAGTCCAACTGAGGTTTTGGGTTGACAGATAGACTTCCATGACTTCAAGGTCAGATTTTATTTTCGATCATCACGGAAGCCCCACCAGAAGTTTTTAAACCGAGTATCTAGTAATTTGCAAACCGATTTCGATAACATGAAAGAAGACATTTGATATGAAGGAATGGTGCTTGCCACAATTTTGGTTAATATAGTTCATCCCACTTGTGATAGCAGTTTAAACTTCCAACCTTCCAACTTTTTATTGATCTTTTGTTGCAGTTCTTGATAGGACTCTTTTTTTGCTTTGGTAAAAGTAGTTGGAAGTCAGAGATATTTCATTCTCGAAGATCAAATTTTTTAAGGTATAATCTGACTAATTAGTAATTGCTGCTTGAGCTATTGGGTTAGTACTGTGAGTGATGAAGATTGAGGACTTATTGTGATTAATCCTCTTACCATACCAAACCTGATATTTTTCCAAGCATTCTGGAATTTCTTGGGCATTCCTTGCATTGATTTTCCTGAAAATCATGATGAGATCATCAGCAAATGTTAAACGGAGGGGGGCACCCACATGGGCAGACCCCCCATTGGTGCACATGCAGTAACGCATGGCTTAAAGCCATGCGTTACAGAATAATAAAGGCTGGCCTTTAAGGCTAGCCGTGTAGGGGAGGCTATATATAGCCCCCTCATTTTGGTTCCGGTGAATGAATCGACTTAGAAAAAAATCTCTCTCATTTGTTCTCTCTTGAAATAGTTTTTAGGCTGTGGATTTGTTAAGTGTTACTCTACTTTTTTAACTATGTAGTACACTTTACCACTAAGAGGAAAAGCTTGTTTTTTGTCGATTTGGAGAAACTCGTGGAGCAATTTCATAAGCTGAGTTTGAGGGAATTTTTCCGCTGTACTTTCTAACATTGGTATCAGAGCCATCGTAATTGCTTTCAATTTTTTTTATTTGCATATGCATGTAAATTGTAAATGTGCCATTTTATTATTTTTATTTTTTTTGAGCTTGAGTTGCGATTTAAAAATATATATATATATATTTGGTCGAAGCCGGTGCAGTAGTGCAGCGCGCACCACCTTTCCACCCGGTGGTGCAGCGCGCACCGTAGGGTGTTGCGCAGCACCCCTGATATGGTGCTGTGTGCACCACGGTGCCGCAGGCACCAACTGGAGCCCATGGTGCATGGTGCACCGTGGGGGCACCCAGCGGTGCTGCGAGCATCGACGTGGTGCTGCGCACACCTCCCAGGTGCTGCAAGCACCTCCCTAGGTGCTGCGGTAGCACTTAGCCTCCTTTGGAGGTTGTTTCCGACGAAAAACAACACCGGCAAGCCCTAAAAACGGTGGCCGAAGTGATCTGGTTTTTTCGGTTACTGTTCACGTGAACAGTAACCCACTGGAGGTAGAAGATGACTTCTAAGTGATCTTAAATGGGCTGGGCCGAACGGCTTAAAGGGCTGGGCCGAACGGCCCATTGTTTTTTTTCTGTTTAAAAAAAAAAAAAAAATTAATTGGGCCATTTTCGGCCCAGTTTTTTTTAGTTTTTTTTAACTAAGCCCATTTTTTTTTGAAAATGATGTAAAATTATAAAATGGCACAATGGGGTTTTGAACCCAAGACCACCTACTAAACTAAGGAGATAAGCGCACCACTGGGCTGCAAATATTCTTTGGTTTAGGTGGGGGTTTTTTTTATTTTTTATTTTTATAAATAAAAAAAATAAATAATAAATAAATAAAATTGCATGAATTAATATATGCTTAAATATATTGATATATTACATGTGATCTTTTGTTTAATGTTGTAGATTAAATATGATAACATGTGAATATTTGGTTATATTCATGCTATTGTTTTTTCCATAATGTTATATTACATGTGATCTTTTATTTAATTTTTATTAAATGTGATAACATGTATGTGTGTATTAAACATGTGGAAATGTGATTATTTTATCATCGTTGAATGTTAGACTTGAATGTTTAGACATTAGTCTTCATTTCTTTTAGTGATAAAAATATAGAAAATCCCACTAAGTAGTCTTAGTTAGAATTTTCAGTGTGAATGATAGGCTGAAAGAATTACAATGACCCCAGTAAGAACTGTAAATGCACTGTATAGCCAAAAGACCATGGTGACCCCAGTAAGAACTGTAAATGCATTGTATAGCCAAAAAGACTGTAGTGACCCCAGTAAGAACTGTAAATGCACTGATGGAACAAGAAAAATGGACTGTAATGGTCTCATATGAACCATCTTTGTAGACTGGCCCAACAGGTCACTGTAGTCTGGCTGTCTTTGTAGACTGGCCCAACAGGTTGCTATGGTCTGGGTAGTTGTCCTTGTAGACTGGCCCAAAAGGTTACTGCGGTTTTAGTAGGTTATGTCTTTACATATGACTAGGACTAGGAGACTACTTAAGATAGTGGGAGTATGGTTAAGATTTATGATGATAAATTCTTCCATATTTTTTCTAATAATTTGCGCGGGAATTAGGTTAGAAATTTAATAATTGGATATTGTGGCGCAAGAGATGATTATGAAGCTTAGCGATTTTTCGATCTTGCGACATGTCTAAATTATTCTTTTTTCTATCTTGAAAGGACGCGGCAGATTTCTTAGGTGTGTGTATAATATCCCTTCTTTGCGTATTGTAGTGATATGGCATCCAAGACTATAGTTGCCGACTTAAACAAGGGGGAGAAATTAGATGGGGAAAACTATGACATATGGCATCGAAAGATCCAATATGTCTTAGATGAGCAAGAGGTCTTGGAGGCCTTGTCTCACACCCTTACTGTGCCCGTGCAAGGGACCTCGGAACAACATAATATAGATCAACAAGCCTATACTCAATGGGCTAAGAAAAATCGGTGCGCGCGCATAATAATGTTAAGCAGCATGCACAATGATCTTATGTGTGAGTTCGAGATCTATGACACTGCCCAAAGCATGTGGGATGCTTTGAAGTTGAAGTTTGGTGGAACTTCAGCCACTAGGTTGCGTGGATTAACCATGAGGTTTGACTCCTATAAGATGCGCTCTGACCACACGATGAAGCAGCATCTTAGGGCTATGTCAACTATGATCCGCGAACTTAGGTCGGCAGGAAACAACCTGACAGATGAACAACAAGTCCAGGCGGTGATTAGGTCACTACCGAATTCTTGGGAGAACATGAGCCAGAACCTGACGCATAACGAGAATATCAAAGACTTTGATGATGTCTCGCGTCATTTAGAATTGGAGGCTGAGCGCCTAGAGGCTGCTAAGCCCAATCATACGGCTTATGTGGCTAATTCTGGTTCGCGCAAGGCATCAAGGCCTAAGCGCAAGAAGCCCAAGAATGGAGTAGCTGCTGGACAAATCAAGAAGGTGTCAGGAACTTCCCAGCGCAGCAAGAGGGGCAAGCGCGGGAAGAACAAGTCGAAATTAGAGTGCTTTAACTGTGGAAAGAATGGCCACTTCGCTCGTGACTGCACTGAGCCGAAGAAGGTACACTCTGACTTTTCTCGCATTGTTTTTGTAACTAGCCATGTGATGGTTGCTCATTCCTATCCTATGTGGATTGTTGATTCAGGAGCGACCGAACACATAGCGCGAGACAGAGTCGGATTTGTGGAGTATCGCCGGATTCCAGCTGGGAGTCGTGATATCAAGGTGGGGAATGGAGCTAGCGTGGAGGTACTGGGACTTGGTACCTACAAGCTGGACTTGCGGGGTGGCCGCACTCTTTTCCTCCACAATGTGCTATACGCTCCCGAAATCCGACGAAATTTACTTTCCGTAGTTACTCTATTAAAACTTGGTTTTCAGATTGTATTTGAAAACAATTATGTTTCCTTTCATTTGGGCCATGTGTTTTATGGCAATGCTTTTCTTCAAGACGGTTTTATGATATTAAATTTGAATTATTCAAATATGAATGAGTCAATTGCTTTTCTTTCTGCATCTGATAATTTGGATTCATATAAATGGCATGCTAGGCTTGGCCATATAGGGCAAGATAGAATGACTCGGTTAGCTAGAGATGGCTTAATAAGCAATCTCGCTAAAGTCATCTTGCCCACATGTGAACATTGTCTAATGGGAAAAGCTAAGAGCAAACCTTTTGGAAAAGCCACTAGGGCATCTTTTCCACTACAATTAGTCCATTCAGACATCTGTGGTCCAATGAGTGTGAGGGCAAGATACGGAGGTGTCTACTTCATCACATTTATAGATGATTTTTCATGTTACGGTCATGTCTACTTAATCTCCCATAAGTCTGAAGCATTGGAGTGCTTTAGGCCGTATCTAAGAATGGTTGAGAATCAATTAGACAAAAGCTTAAAAACTCTAAGAACTGACCGAGGATGAGAATATCTCTCTGAGCAATTTAAGAGGCTCTGTGATGAAAAAGGAATCAAGAGACAATTGACGATGCCAAGTACACCACAGCAAAATGGTGTGGCGGAAAGGAAAAATCGAACACTGCTTGAGATGGTTAGGTCAATGATGGCGCAAGCAAACCTTCCAATTTCTTTTTGGGGGATGCACTTTTGACTGCTGCCTACATTCTTAACCGTGTGCCCTCCAAATCAGTAACTTCCACCCCATATGAACTATGGACCGGCGAGAAACCCAATTTGAGTAACTTGCGGCCATGGGGTTCAACAGGTTTTGTTCATGATCTTTCTCATAAGTATGGAAAATTAGGCCCTAGAGGGAAGAAGTGTATCTTTATAAGGTACTCAGAACACTTTAAAGGGTATGTGTTAATAGGTGAACAAACTGATGGAAGTGTGACTGAAATT
>QEOT01001197.1:0-22778 GCA_003123785.1 Pterocarya stenoptera
CATGTGCATGCATAGCGTTAGTTGTTTTAATATATTTATTGTCTTGGAGCTTTTTGGATTTTACTTACCTGCGGTACCATCTTTTTGGTACTGTAGATTTTGATGCAGGTTTTGATGAGGCTGAGCCCGAGAATGCGGCTCCGCCTGTGGAGTAGGGACATTGGCTATATTTTGTGTTGAAGTTTATTGCCGCTTTTGCTTATTGTATTTAATTTGATTTGATGTTGTTTTGTAACAAAAATCGATTATGTTGACATGTGGATTTTCAGTACTTTGTATTGTATTAAACTGTGGTACTTAGTTATTTGACTTAATATTTCCGCTGCGTTTGTTTATTGTACACGTGTTGTATTGCACACACTCAGCACATGTCGATGGGGTGCGTGACCGTGTTGTCATCATCCCGGGTGTTTCGATTTCTGTGTGTGTCCATACATGGAAGTTGGGGGCGACACACTTATGGGCCGTGTACTTCCAATCGGGACGTTTTAGCCCCTTTCAGAGAAGAGTCATTGGGCCGGCTTGGGCCCTTTGTGGTCCCTCGCGGGCCTACCTCATTGGAAAAAGTCAATCCTCTAATGTTAAGAAGGACGCGGAGGGAAGAGTGTGTAGCCCACAAGGTCTAGTGAAGTATGATGCAAAAACACTTAGGCTGTCAACCTCTAAGTTTTTTATTAGGTGTGAATTACCTTTTAGGCTGGTGGAGCACAAATGGTTTGTTGAGTTTGTGAGTCTTGATTTACTTTTCCATCCTGAATCACTTTAAAAATGAATTGTATTAAGTTATATAATGAAGAGAAGATATAAATAAAGAAATTATTGGACGGTCAAAGAATTTGTCTTACCAGCAATGCCTAGACGTCAGTGCAAAATAGGAACTACATGTGCATTAGCACATATTTTATTGATTGTAATTGGAGATTGCATAAAAAAATACTTAAGTTTTGCCAAATTCCTGACCATAGGGGCAAAACTATTGGGAGGGTGTTAGATTTAGGATTGCATGAATTGGAAATTTATAAAATTTTGACCATCACAATTGATAATGCCTCCTCAAATGGTGCTGATGTTGGTTACATGAGGAGGAGAATAAAAGACAAAAATTGTACTATATTGGGTGGTGAATTTCTTCACATGCGATATGCTGCCCATATATTGAATCTAATTGTTATGGACGGCTTGAATGATTTTTTTGAATTTGTAACAAAGATTAGGGATGTTGTCAGGTATGTGAAATTTTCACCGTCAAGATTTGCTAAGTTCAAGGCTTGTGTGGCAAAGGAAAAAATCAGTTGGAGGATAATTTGCTTTGATGTTCCTACTCAATGGAACTCTACCTAGTTGATGTTGAGTATCGCTGAAAAACATAAACAAGCATTTGAACAATATGTGTTTGTGGATGAACAATTTGTGAACCCCACTAATTGGAAAAATGCACGAATTTTTGTAGAGTTGCCGAATTGTTTTTTTGATGTTACATTGAACATTTCTAGTTCTTTGTATATGACAGTTAATATATATTTTGAGCAACTTTGCACAATTGAAAATGCATTAAATGATATGTGCTTGAGTAATGATATTATCACTAGTAATATGGGCATAAATATGAAAAGTAAGTATGACACATATTGGGGTAACACAAATAGGTTCAACTTGATGATATATGTTGCTTTTAAGCTTGATCCACGATACAAAATGATGGCAATGAAGTTTTGGTTGCAAAAGTGCAAAGGGGATGAGTTGGTAGATAAGATAGAGGAGAAGGTTAAACTCCTTTTAGGCCGCTTGATCGAGCAGTGGGAGGAGTTCTAACGTGGCTCAAGGGAGGCCAAGCACTACTAATACAAACATTGGTAATGAGCCGGCACCGCCTCCGATTAAATTTTCGATCATGTTTACCAAATACCTTGAGGAGCGGGGTGTTATGAAGTTTAGATCAGAGCTAGAGAGGTATTTATTTGAGGAGTGTGTAATAGACTCACTCGGTTTTTATATCTTAGATTGGTGGAAAGTTAATGCCACCAATTATCTTGTCCTTCTTGAGGTAGCACATGATGTGTTAGCCACCCTCATTACCACTGTTGCCTCGGAGTCCGCATTTAGTACTAGAGGATGCATATTGGATCCTTTTAGGAGTTCATCGTCTTCAGAAACTGCCGAAGCCCTCTTTTGCACCCAAAATTGGTTAAGGACCAAACCTGTCGACATCCAGGAGTTGGAAGAATACGTACAGTCGATGGACCTTGAAGGTAAGTTTGAAAGTTTTTTTTTTTTTTAATATCTATCGAACTCAGTTTTTAATATTGTTTTAGATGATTATCTAGCTTGATCTTCAACTGAGGCTGCTGTGCGTCTCCTTTCCATTCATGCTGAGGAGTTTAGATTCCGTTCGTAGAGAATATGTTCAGATTCTCAACAGGTAAGATATTTGTGCATTCTTTTTCAATTTTGGCAATGGAGTTTTTTTTCTTGAATGATATCAAATAATTGTCATTTTTCACTCTCAAAGTTAACATTGATATAATTGATCTGATCTTATTCTTTTTAGGATCATATGCTATGGTGTAGGTGTCAATACTAAAAGGAATGAAATCAGAGTTCACTCAATTCACTCAACTGTGCATCAATCAAGGACATCAGCCCACGATCTCAGCAATCCTCCCAGGATATCTCACCAATCTTCTCAAGTCAACTAGTGTATATTCTTAGGAAGTAAATCACTTGTATTAGCTGTATATAACATCTGATTAGCTGTGTGTTTTGTATAGCATTCTTTCCATTTCTCATAAACTTTCCATAGATAGATAGCAGCTTGTACATGCTACTATATATATGAATGAAGACACACTCTCCATCTCAACTCGTGAGATAGTGTTTCTCAAAACATCTTTATGGTATTAGAGTATAGGGCAATGGCTTCACAGTAGCTGAATTAACATGGATTTCAACTCTACTTCGAGACCTTGGGGTGCCACTCCTCCAAACACCTATTCTTCATTGTGACAATATGAGTGCCTTATTTATGACAGTGAAGCCAGTTCTACATGCTCGAACAAAGCACATAGAACTTGATTACTACTATGTGAGGGAAAGAGTGGCACTTGGCTCATTGGAAACAAAATTTGTTACATCTCTTGCTCAACTTGCAGATCTATGCACAAAGCCCCTGCTTAAGACTCCATTCAAGTAGCTATGTGACAAACTTGGCCTCTGCTTTCTTCCACAACCAAGTCTGAAGGGGAATAAAAGGAATGAAATCAGAATTCACTCAGTTGTGCATCAATCAAAGACATCAGCCCATGATCACAACAATCCTCCCAGGATATCTCAGCAATCATCTCAAGTCAACTAGTGTATATTCTTAGGAAGTAAATCACTTGTATTAGTTGTATATAGCATCTGATTAGCTGTGTATTTATTTTGTATAGCATTCTTTCTATTTCTTGTAAACTTTCCATAGATAGATATCAGCTTGTACATGCTACTATATATATGAATGATGACACACTCTCTATCTCAACTCGTGAGATAGTGTTTCTCAAAACATCTTTAAATACTTCCTCTACTTGTAAGAAACTTGTCATAAAATTATATGAATATGTGTTTATGTGACGCCCCCAACCTCCACTTGGGATGGAACAAAAATTTAGAGCGTTGGAACATGTAATACAAGGTTACATACCCCCGTTTATGAGTTAATATGCAATGTATACTATAAATGCATCTAGTTGTATGCAATAACCGTATTGAAATAAGGGTGACTATATTAAATTTACGCCAGAATAAGCTAAAACATCTCAATGTTATTCATAACCTTCAAATCATAAGGTAGCATAATCTTAGTACAAGTATTCTTGATAATAAGTCTCCATGGCTAAATCAACTACTTCATGTGTTCTAATGTACGAAGAGTTAGGGTTATAAACATCAAGATGAGGTAAATCTTTTGTCAAGATCCGGCTCCTCTTCAATCAATCAGATCCACTAGTCCATATGGTCTATCCTCTTTAGGTCTTAACACAACTTCTATCATTTTGAGTGGAATGATAGTGGGTCCACAAGGGGTGAGATTTACTTGAAATCTCAATAAGTTAGACAAGCAAAGTGCACAAAGATAAATTATATATGATGAATGATAAATATGAAATGTGTGCAATGCAGAAAAATTAGTATATATCTCCCATCTAGATTCCTCAACATTTTCATAAAACTGAGACACATTTTCTTAGAGGAAAAAATTTTCACTTCAACTATCAAAAACATATATTTCATCATAACATTTCATCATTACTAGCAATTCACATTTAATCATAACATTAACATCATAACGTATGGTATCGTCATAGTTTCCCATATGCATTGTGAATACCTGATGGTGACCATAGTATAACTCATGTTGAAACTATGTTGTCTGCATACTTGTTCTCAACAAATTGGTAACATAAGATAATATCATCATAACATGTATACCCACCAGTTTTAGGTGTCATAACATTTGATTTCGCTCTGGCGTTCTTTAAAAAAAACACATTCGAAACCGATTGACTGTTCTTCATCAACCCTGGAGTTACCATTCTATTTTTACTCACTCCAAAGTGGACATAGGAGTAACACTAAGATATTTCCCATCCTAACCTTTGAGATTGTTACAAAAATTATTTTCATTCTATACTTGAAAAATGTAGTTCTTAATATGTACATATGTAGCAAGCTTTTATGTGAAAATGACATTTATATGCAATATGCTAAAATGGTAAAAATTTCACATGCCATGCAAGTAAGTAGTCATGTACTCAATGTATCATATAACATGCTGTTTCATACTCAAAATGACAATTATAAAAGGAACATGACATTTATCAATAAATCATAAAAAACTTATCAAAGTGTAAGTTAGACGCTAACTTTCAAACTATCTATGTTTGAAAAAAATTGTAGTGGCTGTAATCAAAGTTATACTAAGTTAGGATTTGAACTACTAAAAAGGATGTTCATAATCAAAAGATTTCAAAAATAGGTATTTACAAAAATACCCCTAAACTTTCCAAAATTGCCACTAAGTCCCCAATTTTTCACTATTTGCAAATAAGTCGCAAATTTAACCAGACTTTACAAACCTTATATTTTCCATATCCTAAAACCATCTATGCCCCTTAGAATTGTAAAATTAAAATTGAAACTATGCTAAACCCATTCAACCCATGGCATGTAATTCCTTGGGGTCTATATATGTTTTCAACCATTCCACCTCTATGGATGGATGTGTACTCAAATTCATTAAGTGCCATTAGAAATTATAACCTTAGGGATAAATTAAAACTTAGGATTTGGTCTTACATGTTCATCCTAACACATAAACATGGCTCAAGTCCTTAATCACTAATAAACTAACCCTTAAGCATGCATGATATTTCTTTAGTCTTTTTCAACAAAAAAAGTTTCAAAAACTGGATTTAAATCATGCATTTTCCTTCTTATCCCAATTACAAGGTTTCATAAATGTTCATTATTCAAGCTTAGGTAAAATAAATCAAAACTTCATAAGTTAAGCATAAATTAATCAAAACCGTGAATGCTTGGATGATCAACACAAGATAGAATTAAAACCTATAAAGGCATGCTTTCAGCCTCAAATTTAAACCTTTTAAAATCATTTTAAGACATTTATGAATCATATAAAATCATACCAACTCATGCCATGGCTAAAAATGCCATCCAACATAATTAATTCCAACTAAACTTCAAATCTGACCTGGTTTTGAACTTAGCATGCTAAACCTTATTTAAACTCAATCAAAATTCATTCTCATGGCATAAATTAAAACCTAACATGTTGTTCTAATACTTAGTAAGAGATTAAGAAAGAATACTTATGAGTGTACGAAAGTGCACTTGAAATACTCTATTATTGGATTAAAATGCTAAAATGTGAATAGAAATAATTAGATATAATTTATATTATTGAATTTAATATTTATTCACACTGAGATATATTTGAGCATGATTTTATGATATTTTAAATCTCAAATATTACATTATTGGTTGGTGAGAGATAATTTACAATTAAGCTTTACACTTAACATTTTTGAAACTTTACTATTAGGCTTTTACATTTGCTTTTATTTTGATGGCAGCTGCATGGAGTAAAATGCATAGCAACATATATATAGCTGAAGGAATCAACATACAATGCTGATATGAACCCGTGGCCTTGGTTCCCATCAAATACGGCTCTTATTTGAATTAAAGGATTGTACGCGGGACCCAGCACTCAGTAGTTTTTGGGCTTTATCCCTCTCAAAATACATATCTGCGGTTTGGCTTTAGAAGCTGGAATGAAACACGGACATGAAGGAGCAAATTTGGTTGGAGTTTCTATTTTAGACGTAAGGTAGAGATTTTGAAGGGGAAGCTGAAGGCAACACGTGGGATGAGGAGTTTGAATTGACTTTGACTTTCTTTCTGTATTGGGGGAGACATAAGAAAGTGGGGGGGAGGGGATTTTTTTGGCTTGGCCTGGCTTGGACACTCACACAGATCGAAAATAAAAAATCTCATGGCCGTTTGCTTCACATTTTTCTTGAGATTTTTGTTGTCCATTATATTTATGGGTAACTAAATTCTCAAGTAGGGTTAGGGATAACTTGCATAGTAGATGGTATTTTTATTTATTTTTAATTTTTTTATTTGATTTTCAATTACTAAAACTTTTTTGTTTTATCATTCTCAATTCATTGGTGATGCTTTCTTCTCTGAATAATCATAGAATTTATTTTGTTTATGGATTCAGCTATGCTTTTTCTATTGAATGGATTAGTTCTTTTATTATGTTTGGATTAATTATTTATCTATATTGATTTAATTTTTTGTTGCAATATCGCTTCTTGAGTATATTGTCATCGTTGGATTTTCTCAATAGTGATAATAATTTACGTATTTTAAAAGTAGTAAATGATTTTTCAAAGGGTTACATTTGGTTTAAGCTTAGTTTATATATCTATACCTTCCGACTGTGAATTTTGGGAATTGAGTTCCCAATTGACTTATTTAATGAATTAAGAATAATTAAGATACTAGATTTGTGCAAGGGATTCCCGACGCTTTACTGTTCGTCAAATTTGAGTATTTTCTCCGTTAGTTACTTTGTTTCACTTTAATTTGCATTTAAAATTAATCATTGTTCTCCATTAATTATTTAATATTTTTCTTTATTTTCTTTGCCCCCTCTACTATTCTTTTAATTTTTCTTTCTGTGGAATCGACACCCCAAAGCTATATTACAACTACCGCATTATTCTTTGGGCGTAATCAAATTTTTAGTGTCGTTGCCTAGGAGACAATAGAAGAATTGCTAAATAGTTTTTCTTTTCAGCAGTTTGTAAAGGCGGTAACTTTGTTCCTTCTTTTAGCTTTCTGCATTATGTTTTTTTCTTCCTTCTTTTTCTAGTATTTTTATTATTTTGTTACCTTGCATGCACAGATATAGAGACGCATTGGGTAGATTTGCTTGTAGGCCTGTGCTAGAGTCAGAATCAAAGTTTTTAAATCTTTTATTTGACAATCCATCTAGTCTTGAAGAAATGAGTGAACACGGAGATCAACCCACTAGGACCCTTCAGGATTATCTCCACCCTACACGTATAGCCACACCATCATGCATCATGTTTACAGTTAATACTCGCAAACTGGATTTTAAAACAGGGATGATACAGTTACTCCCTACTTTTCATGGCTTGGAAAATGAAAATCCTTATGTGCACGTTAGGGAGTTTGAGGAAATAGTTGTGACTTTTCATAGTCAAAATGCAACTGATGACATTGGCGTAAAAAGCTCTCAAACTCATTCACTTACTTCAAGATCACTCTCACAACCTACTCGACTTCAACTCTCTTGCACATTAGGAGAAGAAGAGCTCTTAAGAACTTAAGAGTGTGTTTGAGAAGTTGTGCAGATAAATGAGGGAGTAGAGGGGGTTTTTAGAGGCTTCAAGAGGGGAGGGGATGCCGGCCTTGGCTGGAGGAGAGCTTTGTGATTGGTGGAGTGGGCAGTGGTGTGATGAGTGCAACTTCCAACTTTGTGTTATCCTTGTGTAGACGTGAATAGTGCCCTATGCTACCATGATCTCATCATGGTCAGGTGCTGCAAGGAGAGTAAGGGTGTAGGGTTGCTGTGGTGCAGAAAGGAAAGAAAAAATAAAATAAAATAAAGGCATGGAGTCATGCCATGATGTCGTCGAGTAAGGTTATGAAAAACCTGGGTAGATTTTCACTTCATCTGCTTGCATCCCTGTTTTAGCATCCCGCCTAAAAAAGGCCCTTAGGCCTTGACATTAGTAGCCTTAATCTTAGTTAATTAGGAGTTGAGCTATTTGAGAATAAGAACATTTTGGATATTTGATTTGGCAAAAACCAAATGTATACTTTGGATTTAGAAGAATTATTAGGAGATTCTAGTGCAATATTGATTTTTGAGGAAAATGAAGTTCTTGGAGGTTGATTGGAGAATTTTTAGTGATTTATTAATAAGAATCCAAGAGACCCATAAGGAAATGACGCATGACACATTGGATGGTTGCCACAACAATGGGCGAAGCAATTTGAGTAAAATTCTTGATGGACTTAGGAAGGCCCAATAGATTGGTTTATTAAGAGCTCAAGCTTTTTGGGTATAAAGCTTAGAGAGACATTAAGGCATTAGGCCCAACTTGATGGACACTAGGCCTAACTTGATGGACATAAGACTTTAGGCCTCTAATACACTAAGGATGCCATGGGCGAAGGTTAAGATGTTAAAAAGACCATAGGCTCAACTCGAGAGATATAAAGTTTTAAACCTTTTTTAGAGGACTCTAGAAAATAGGCTCAATGAAAAGGACATAAAACTATTGGGCCTAACTTAGTAAGAGTGGAGGTATTAGGCTCTTAATTATGGGTTAATTACTTACATTAAGGTTGATAGTGGAATTAGCATTAATCATGGTGCTTAGAGCTAAGGATTAGAGAGACAAGCCTATTAGTAATTTTGGTGAGACTTTTTAGGACTTTTAGAGCATTCATGGTCCAAGCCCAAGAAAACTTTGAACCAAGCCTTAAGGAATTCAAAACTAGTTATGTCCCAACTATAAGGAAGGCATAAGGCTTTTGGGCCAAACTTGGTATACAATGGACCCATGGCCCAATTAGGCCAAGTCAAATCTTTTCAAGCCCAATTTAGTGGATCTTGAGGTTTCTTTTTAAGCCTACAAATCTATAAAATGAGGCCATCTAATTCTAGCCTAAGAAGCCCTTAAGCCTTGAACTCCTACACTTGGCCCTTTTAAAGCCCCCAAGGCCCAAAGCCATGATTGAGTTTATTTCACCATTCACGACCAAAGGCCCAATACATCATACCATTGGTTTCCTTAAGCCCACATCATACCCAAAGTACCCAAATTAAATTTTAAAAATTGGCTAAGGTCATTAGCCATCATACTTGAGGTTAGTGCACTTTAAGCCATGCTTTGAAATTTAATCATGCTTAATCTTTCCTTAAACTTTTTGATTCAAATTTTCTTGAATTAATACTCCCTTAAACCATGATTATAACATGTTAATATCCTAGATAAACTATCCCACATGTCACTAAGAAAAATGGCATAACAAGTCAAAACCATGCTTCAATCGGTTTTGTGCATTGCCCTTTGTAATGCTTGTACTGTTTTTCCCTTGGGCCCAACATTTTTATAGCTTGTACTCAAGGGTAATATGATCTTTAAAGACCCCATGAGACCCTACCAAAGTCAGTTTGAGCCTTGGACGAAATTACTTGCACAAACCAATTCCTTGAACCAAACCGGGTGCACCTTGGTTTAGTTTGTGTTGTAACCAATTGAGTCAAATTTGAACCAGCCTCCTGCCATGGTTTGCACCACCACCCCATGCCACCTCCTTCTCTACCCAATCACCAAGAAGTACCATGACCATCATGAAGGATTTTGACTCACTTTTGCTGCCCAAAAAAATCCAAAATCGAACTGATTTTCTACCACCACAAAAGCACCTCCATCCACCTATTTTCAATGGTTGTTTGATGGTTTTTCTGCCATCCAAATGATGCCCCACGACCAGACCTGTCTTCTAGGATGAATGTATCAACTGTGGAGAGGTAATCATGGTGGTTTTAGGCCACTATTCTCCTTGCACAAGCTGACCTAAGCTCATGCAAGCAAATCTGAAAATTTTTCAGATTTGAGCACCTCCCACTTCACCTAATCATCAAGCACACAAGCCAATGCCCCTCACCCCTTGGCCTCCTATAAATACTTCCCTCCCCTTTCCATTTCACCCACACCACAGCTCCAAGCATCCTCTTGAGTTTTGAGAGCATTTCCCCCTCTTAGAGATCAAAAGAGTGCAAACCAAGTTAGTTTTGGTGAGTACTTGAGTATTCTTGTGTAAGGCAGTCTAGCATGCTTGGAAGGCCATGAAATTTATAATTTTTCTTCCTTTGAATCTTAGCTAGCATTTCAAGCTTTATTTCTAAGTGTTGGTACGAAATTTGGTTTAGGTTTGAGAAGGTTATGATACTAAATGCAAAACCAGGTCAATTAAAAGAAAGTTTGAATGATTGAATGTTTTAAATAGAAATTTAGCTATGGCATGTACTAAGCATGATTTTATATGATCTATCATTATCCTAACATGATTATGGAAGGTTAAATTTGTGGTTAGAAGCATGCCATGATAGGTTTTAAATCTATCTTGTTTTGATCTTCAAGCTTGGATCGGTTTTAAGGATATTGGTGATTAAGGATTAGGCTTAATAATGTCCCTAAAGATGTTAGTGATCATTAGTGATTAAAGAAAATTTCATATGCACGCATTCAAAGGGATCAATAGTTGAAAATACACATAGGCATCAATTAGGATGCATGCCATTGGTTGGGACTAATTAGACAAGTTACACTTTTAATTTTGAAAATCCAAGTGTATAGATGGTTTTAGAATGCCACAAATATGTAGTCCATGAAATTTGGTTAAAATTAGAGTTCGTTTGCAATTAGTGAAAATTTAGGGCTTAAATGGCCATTTTTGAAAGTTTAAGGATATTTTTGTAAATACCCAATTTTTGGAGTCTTTGATTTTGAATCCATCCATGAGAGTATTTACCCTAACTTAGTATGCACATGATTTATGTAGTTACGACTCTAATTTCAAATTTTCCTGGAAGTTTGTAAGTTGGCCTTTAACTTACACATTGATAAATTATTTATAAATTATTGATAAATGTTCATTTCATACTTCAATTATCATTTTTAGCATAAATCATTATGTTATATGATACATTGAGTGCATAACTACATGACATGTGACAGTTTTATCATTTTTGCACATTACATTTATAAATGTCATTTTTACATAAAATTTACTACATATGTACATGTCATGAGAAACATTTTTCAAAGCATAGCATGAAAATCATTTTGTCACGACCCCAAAGGCAAGGATGGAGAATTATTCTGGTGGAACTCCTCTGTCGACTCTGGAGTATTTAATAATGGAGTGGTAACCCCTAGGTTAATGAAGAACAGTCAACAGGCTTCGTATGAGTTCTTATACAAGAACACAGGAGCGAAGTCAACATGTTATGACACCTAACGCTTGTGGGTGTATATGTTATGAATTTTATAATGTTATGTTATATTTACCAATGTATTGAGAACGAGTCTATAGACAACGTAGTTTCAACTTGAGTTGTACTACGGTCAAAGGCAGGTACAACAGTACATATGGGGAACAGTGACATTACCACACGTGATGTTATTAATTAATTGTTTATAATTGCTTGGGCATGCTGGTATAGAAGGAATCAATGGGTGTTTGAAGAAAAACAGTTGAAACCAGAAGAGGTAATGAATCATGCTATTTCTTTGCACAAGTCTTACAAGGCAGTGAGAGGCCTTAATCATAGCAGTATTCAGAGAATGACCAAGTGACAATTACCTCCACAAGGAATGACAAAGCTTAATGTGGATGGAGCAGTTTTTATGCTGATAGTAGTGCAGGAGTAGGCCTTATTTTAAAAGATTGGGAAGGAAAGGTGCTACTGGTTGTTAGTAAAAAAGAGGCCGCAGTGATGGAGCCTCTAGAGATCAAATTAATTGCTATACTAAGAGGTTTGCAATTTTGCATTCCTCTTGGTTTGCAGTCTTTAAGCATTGAGACAGACTCCTTGATTTTGGCTCAAGAGCTGTCAAAAGCTGAATTGTCGAACTCTATGTTTGGGAATGTGGTGGCAGATATCAAGCAAATGCAGTCCAAAATACCAAATTACTCAATTGTGCATGTCAATAGGGAAGCAAATGAATCAGCACACAGACTAGCAAGATTTGCAAGAACTATTAGTGATACAAGTGTATGGTGAGAGTCTATTCCCCCTAGTGTTCAACAAGTCCTATGGACTGATTTACTTTTGTACTGATGTTTGGTGATTAATGAAAGTGGTTTTCCTATCAAAAAAAAAAAAAAAATTAAGATAATATTGTAAGTCTATGATGATTAAAGTTTACGATGAAATTTTTATGAAGAATTTATGTTTTCTCAAAAATGATGATGAAAGTACTTACTGAGTAAAAACCCTTGTTTCCATATTTTTAAAAGATATTAAGAAATCTGGATGGGAGACATGCATACTAATTTTCTACATCTCATGCATTGCATATTTATCATTTTTCATGATTAATTTATCTTTGTGCCAGTTAGTTGTTTAACTTACTGAGATTTCGAGTAAATCTCTCTCTTTTATGGGACCACTATCAATTTACTTGGAATGATAGAAGTTATGTCAGGAATTGAGCAAGACGAGACTTATGGAGCACTGGATTTGCATAATTGAGGAGAAGCCATATTTTGTGAGGAAGCTAGATTTAATTTTGATGTTTATGGCCCAAGTCCTTCATGCTTTAGATCGCATGAAGAGAATGATATCACTTTGTATATAAGTCTATACAACATTGGTATTTTGAATACGATAATTTTCTAATGATGTTGGGATGTTTTTAGTTATTCTGGCATATCTTTTGTTTTAACCTTTTATTTCCACTGCGATTATTGCATACTGCTAGTTGCATACTAAGATGGATTGCATATTATCTGTCATGTACGGGGGTATGTAACCTTGTGTTGCAAGTCCCGACTCTCCAAGTCTCCGTTCCATCCCAAGCGGAGATTGGGGGCGTCACACCTTTGTTTTATCTCCTTGACAGAAATGCACAGGTATAATGACACTCTTAGATGCCCTTTTTAGGTGGTGGAAAATGGAGGGATTGGTTGCCAAGTGATTATGTGTGTGCAGTTCAAAGAAGAGGATGAAATGGGGGTGGTTGTCGAGTGATATCTTGCACAAAAGCAAATCGGTTTTGGCTCTATTTGGAGTGGCTTTTGAGTCAAGGTTCACCATGATAACTAGAGGGGCTCTTGGGGATTGGAGGAGGAGGGAGGTGGCATGTGGTGGTGGCTCAACCATGTGCAGAAGTGCAACCAAGCACAAGCCATTCGGTTTGGCTTCAACTAGGCATCCAATGGAAGTGGTTGGCTTTTTGTGGTTTGGTTCTTGGATCCAAAACAACCAACACTCCACTAAACTAAGGGAGCTAATGTGAGGGGTTAAAAGACAAAAATGCCCTTGAGAAAATTGTGTAATTGGCATGGATTAGAGGCTGAATTGGTATAATGACATGTCTTTGGCTCTAATGACATGTGTTGGATGAAGACTAATCTTCTAATTTAGTCTAAGAATGATGAAAATAATAATAATAAAGTCCAGATCAAAAAGGTGAGAAATATGTAAAAAGGAAATTAAGCTTAAAACATGGTTTTGAAATTACTAATCATGTGGAAGTTGATTAATACTCTTAACCCAAGTTCAAAACTTAATTTGGGTCCAAGGAAATCCTTAGGGGCGTGGGGTACAATATGGGCTTGAGGAAACCAATAGTATGGTGTATGTGGGCTTCAAAAAGAAGTGTGAAAATGTAAGACAAGGCTTTGGGCCTTGTTGGGCATAAAAGACAATGAGTGAGGGTTGCATGGTTTATGGGCTTTGGGTGTGGAATGATGGGAGGCCTTGGTTCTAGATTTTAAGAGGTCATGAGAGGCCTCAAGGTCCACAAAGATGGGGCTTGGTGGGCTTGTCTTATCATAAATGGGCCATGGGTCAAATCTAACACCAAATTAGGCCCAAAAGGCCTTATGCCTTCCACACACTTGGGCCCAATTTTTCTAAGGCTATCCCATAAAGACTTAAAACTCTTATAAGGCTTTGCTTAAGGCTTCTAAGTCTTAGCCCATAACATTCTAAGGGTTTAAGGGTCTTAAGTGTAGCACTAATGGGCTTGCTTACTAAACCACCCATACTTAACCTTTAAGCTTAACAACTAATGATAGTTAGTGCCATAGTTTAATGGATAAAACAAATCTAACTAACTCCCTTAAAAGATAAATAAATCTTATGCTAGAAAATATTATTAAGTCCAAAAATAAAATATAGTATTATAGGCTCATTGTAAGGGAAATTAAGGGTTAATCCTAATAGGTAATTAAACGGGGTGTTCCAGTTTATATTCAATGACTAATGATTGGGTGGTTTAAAGGTGGTATTAGCAATTGGGACAAAGCTTGAAACTATAATAACAGAAATGGCTCTTCAAATCATGATAGAAAGGCATGCTGTAGTCCAAGGATCCTGTAAGCAGTATTCGTCATAATCTACCTTCCGTTGTGCTTTGTGGCCTTCTGTCTCATCATTTGCAACTAATTAATTCGTTTTGTGGGTCTAAGTTCATTAGTTGTTTGAGAAATCTGTTTAAACATGCAATTGTAGATCTGAAGAATTGGATGCTCAAGAACTCCGCATGCTGGAACGTTTTGCAGATTGATTAGAATGCACAGTTTGGTCATGGAAAGGACCCTTGAGACCCCACGCTCTATTTGTCGATGAAAATGCTTGCATATGTAATTTCCTACTCAAAATTCGGATTTTTTGTGTATCACATGGACATTTTTTCTCTAAAAGTGCAATTGAACTGTTGGCAGGGTGCAGAGAATGCGCACATCATGCAAGTAACACATGCCAGAGTCAAAGTACAATATCGCGATGATGACCAAAATATTGAGGTAAAGCAAGTCATATCATGGCCTGAATCCTGTCATAAAGGTGCTGCACCTGGGGTTGACTCCAAAACTTGGTTAGATAGAGAAGAATTGGCGTTATTGGAGTTCCTGATTCAGCCTCAGCCTAAAGAAGGGTATGGTGTATTTGGAGGAGGTTGGTAAAGACCTGCAAATGTTTTCTTGGCAGCCAACTCCTTCAGCAAGCGGCTGAAACAGCAGGCTGGCACTCCAAGAAATGGTACGAACTTTAATCTCAATACGATCTTATTAGATACACTGTAACTCATACGACAGGGTACATATGCTTATACGATCTTATATGGTTTATTTAATAAAGGGGGATACAAAGTGGTCTTTTAACAACTTGCATCCAGCAGTCCAGCTCAAAAGTTTGATCATTGAAATTTGAATGCAAGGTTTTTCAATGCATGAGTTCCCACCAGGTCAAGTCTTGGGTAAGTCATTGTTATTATTACTACTACCATTATTTCCCTTTCCTAATTGGAGGGGGAGAGGTAGGTAGAAACACTAATTGATTTATTAAAAATGGTATGAGAAAAGTAAAAAAGGCAAGTCAAAAAGGCAAGTCAAAATGGCACTAACATTTTTTTTATCTCTTGGTTTTTGGGTGTTTGGACTTTGGACGGAAGCAAAAAATAAAAAAGGGCAGCTTTTGAATTTCTCTAAAAGCACACGCCGCACGCACAAAAGAATAAGAGGAAGATTCTTCGTTTATTTTTCTAGGGGACGCAACACGCACGTAGAGTAAAGCCGCGGCTTGAAGAACTCCTTTGGGGTCCAACTGCCGCTCCAGCCATCTCCTCCACTGCTTGCCACCTCCATCTCCATTAATTTGGCTTGTTTTTTTTATTCTCTACTTTTTATTTAATTTCAATTTAAAGTTTATAGAATATTTTTGAGATTTTTGGCTTAGAAGTTTGGACAATTTATTTGCTATTTATTTTACTTAATGTCGTTATTTTTCTTGCTCTTTTAAGCTTTCATTGAACAGTAATTATAATTGCTATGGATTGATTTTGAGAATTTGTATTTTGAATTCAAGGATGAACCCTAGAATCTTGATTTTGGAGATTTTCAATTTTCAGCTCGTATTTTGTCAATAATTTTCTAATTTAATTTAATTCTTAACTTAGTTTTATTAATCTCTTAGTTCTATTGCATATTAGATTAATTAAAGTTTAATTAGAACTTAAACAATTTCAATTTTATTGTTTAATTTTCAGATTAATTAAAATTGTTTAGCTTAGTTGATTCCTTGATTGTTAATTTCAATTTGTTAGTCTTTTATATTTCATTTCGACACTCAAAAATCCAAAAATATGAATTTAGTCCATGACTAGTGCCCTTTTCATTTCTATTGCACTCTACCGCTCATTGCACAGATCACCATTTTTATTTTCTCTTTGTGAATATTTTCACCATTTTAAACGAGTTTGATTTTAAGTAATTTTCCATGAGGAGACGATTTAGGAAGTTATTCCTAATTATTACGCGACATCCTCCTGCACTTGAGACCGCTTTTGTGCTACTCATTTTTTAGTGAGTCACCAGACCTCCCTTCTTCTTCTTTTTTTTTTTTCTTTTTTTTTTTAAGGAAAATAGATTTTATTTCATTCAATGAAACCGAAATTATAGATGTGACTGATAAATACAAGAAAAAATTCAGATTACAAGCAAAACTACTCATCTGTTTGGAGCTTCCTAGCACACAAATTTATTTGTGATGGACATTGTCTTAATTTCTATAAGCTCTCTAATGACAAAGCCTTATGAGATATGAGACTTTGTAAGAGTAGAGATTTAAATCCCGATTTGTCTGAGAATATAACACTCTGTAAAAACAAGATAACCAACCCCCATCCTCCAAAAGAGGAGCGGGAAAACCATTCCCCCATCCTCCAAAGGAGGAGAGGGTTCTCTTGCTATGAACAACAAGTCCAATAACCTATTTCTTCTTATTTTTACCTAACACAAGCAATAGAACAGAAAAACATAGGAAAAAACTAAAAAAACCATAAATACAACAAAACAAAAACTTGAAATACACAAGACCGAAAAAACACTAAGTAAGCAGCCAGTAATGGTGCGTGAAGGATAGGTGCTACTCTAGGAGTTTGACGGACTGTCGATCCTAAAGCTACCGAGATTGCTGACCCTAGAAACGCCGCACATGGCGGCAGTAGAGCCCTCTGTATGGTGGCGCGTGGAGGCCACACGCGCACTTTGACCCGCGTGTGTGGATCATGCGCTCTCCTTTTGGCGAAACCTTCGATAGTCTGAAAGATCAGCGGCTTAGGAACCCCTCGGTGGTTTTCAGTTTGAGTTTCTAGAGAGAAGGTAGAGCTTCTCTCTCTAGAAATATTTAAGTTCGGCTTATGATGGATAAAATTGATGTTTAGTTCAATTTGGTCGTGTTCAATGGAATTATAATTGATTATTATTATTATTTTTTTTTATAGAAACAAATATCTTCATTGGATATAAAACAATTACAGACATTTATCAAACCATAGGGTTGAGAAAGAAAGGCTGGAATAATATCCTACCACATCTCAATGTTTTCAACCCACCAAGCATTACGAGCAAGTGTATGAGCTGCCCTATTACCCTCCCTATACACATGGGAAAAATAATAGCGAGCAAAACAATTTGACAACCTCTGCACTTTGGTAAAGAGATTCCCAAGCAAATAATTCATCATATTATTTTGCTGCAACGATTGAACTAACAGCAAACAATCATTCTCAACTTGAGTATGAAAGATCCCCATAGAGGAGCACAATTGAAGTCCTCTGAAAACAGCTAGTAATTCAACCGCTTCTGGCTCCCCTAGCTCTGATTCAAGTTTAGAAGCCGCCATTATCATCTTCCCAGTGGAATCACGTAAGATAGCCCCTTCTTCAGCCTTCTGTAAATATGCAAACAATGCTCCATCAGTGTTGAGCTTGAATACACCAGGAGAAGGAGGCTTCCAGTTTAGATGGTCCCGAAGCTGAACATGAGGTTTATTAGAAAGAGCCTTAAAATTCTGCATAAGTCTCAAAGAATGATTAGTAACATGACTTGGACTCAACATGATATTTTCAAACTCGCACTTGTATTTTATTCATATTTTTTTTTATCATTTTAAAACATTTTAAAAAAATATAAAAAAAATATCAATACACTAATAGTCACTTCCTTAACTATTAAGTAAAGAAAAAAAAAATATCAATACACTAATAATCACTTCCTTAACTATTAACTATTAAGTAAAGAAAAACAAATATCAATACACTAATAGTCTTCTATCTCCAGTTCTTTTTTTTTTTTTTTTTTTTTTATAAGTTCAGTTCTTGCTTTATATTCAACAACGTGAGTTTTGGGCGCTTCTCGGAATATTGAACGAACGCAGAAGTAGCCCAAGTCTCTGGTTCGGGAAGTACTTTAACCACGAGCGCGCATATATTTCAACTTAAAGACGACAGTACAGAGAGAAACATCGAAGATGTGCTGTTCAAGACTACTTTTCTTCACCTGCCTACTTCTGATCTTGCATCTGTTTGCTCCGACGTTAGCGCTAGATACCATGCACGCCTGCTCCGGTAAGGGTAACTACACCAGTAACAGTACATACAGAGCAAATCTCAACACCGTCCTGGCGTCTATGTCTTCCAATACCAAAATCAGCTACGGGTTTTATAATTTATCCGTCGGAGAAAATTCCGACAAAGTAAACGCGATTGCACTTTGTAGAGGAGACATTGGGACAGACGAATGCCGTAGTTGTGTAAATGAGTCGAGTCAGGATCTGTTGCAGAATTGTCCCAACCAGAAGGAGGCGATCATATGGGACACGAAATGTATGGTGCGATACTCAAACAGATCTATATTTGGTGTTTTGGAATACCACCCTTTATTTTCCTTCGACGACACACCAAACGCCACAGATGTAGATGCGTTCACACAGGTTC
Organism: Pterocarya stenoptera; assembly: GCA_003123785.1. Classification (NCBI taxonomy): domain Eukaryota; kingdom Viridiplantae; phylum Streptophyta; class Magnoliopsida; order Fagales; family Juglandaceae; genus Pterocarya; species Pterocarya stenoptera. The sequence continues at coordinate 19,125 of QEOT01001197.1, forward strand.
TAGGGCCTTTGTTAGACAGGCTAAAAAACCTCGCCGCAGCAGGAAATTCTACTCGCAAATTTGCAGTGGGAAGCGAGACTGCCCAACATTTCCAAACAATACATGCACTTCTTATGTGCACTCCTGATTTGAATGAACTCGATTGCAAGAGCTGCCTGGAGCAGAGTACTAGGCAAGGGGTATTTTCAGCATGCTGTTATGGAAAGCAGGGAGTGAGATATACGTCACCCAGCTGTGAGTTAAGGTATGAGACTTACCCTTTCTATGACCCGAAAGCTGAGACACCACCGCCGTCCCTACTGCCGCCAACAGAAGGTATGGTATTAATACTACGTGCATGCCTGACAAATAAGTAAGGTATCTTCTTCTTTTCTTTTCTTTTTTGTGATTGTTTTTCTAAAGACTGCGCCTAACAAGTTTAGTACTCCTATCATACCGTTCCCATACACAGAAGAACTCAGGGCTTGCAAATAAAGAAACTTCAGAAAACAGAGGATGGATTATTAGGAACTTTGGATCATAGTCTAAAGAGAAGTTCAATCCACAAGATTGGTTGATCATTTTTTTAAATAAAAAGACAACTCCATCACCATAGTAGATCGCGATTCCACTATGCTAACGGATTAAAACATAATCGATCGATCACTCCTTTCGAGATTTCAAAATGTTTGTAAGGTCCAAAGAAATTCAACCTAAGTAACGAATTTCTTTGGGATGGTTACAACTTTTACCAGATCCTACCTCTTAGAATAATCCTGCCTCTTCTTGTGAAGTTAGGTTGATCACAACTACCAACTCAAATCTAGAACAACTGAGGATATTTATATCTCATCTTTACCCCTATTTTCCAAATTGTTTCTTTCAAGTTGTAGTTACGCCACAGCAGTTTCACCACTGGGATTGTTTTTGCTCTAAGCACCTATTCCTTTTGGTCCAAAATTTCCACTAGAACCTACTTGTAGGACTGGTTAGGTTGTAGTTGAAGTGCTGCGAGATTGATATTTTTTTATTGACCATCCTCAACGTCCTCTTTAATGAAGATATATAGAACACATCATCATGAATATTAGAGTATTCAGCTAGCAGTATCACTGTAGGCAACCGGTCCCAACTTTTTTGCTATTTTAAAGGGTCCTCATACCTGGGATTGGTTTACCTTTTTTGCTGAAACAGTAAATTCCTTTCATTGCGAACAGTACCTTAAGATACACCCAATCGCCCACGTCAAAAACTAACTCCCTTTTGCGATTATCCGTGTAGGTTTTTTTCAAGGCTTTGAACCATTTCTTGCCCCACTAGTTCCTATTCTCCAACTTCATCCAGGTTTAATGGGAATCTGCACCTTTTTCCTTGTAAATCTTCATACAGTGGCATCTAAATAGTCACTTGTAGCTATTATTGTAGACAAACTCAATCAATGGAAGATAGTCTACCCAACTTCCTCTAAACTCCAATACACATGCTGTTAGCATATCTTCTAGAGTTTGTATAGCGCTTTCAGATAGACCATCTGTTTGTGATGATATGCAATACGAACTTCAGCTCTGTTCCCATGGCCTCATGTCTCTATCCTATACGAATGCCTTTGTCACTCTGTGTAACCTGATCACACTTTTCTTCAATAAATGTGCCAGCCTTTATATCGAATTTATGTTTATAATCTGTACAAAATGGGCATTCTTTTTCAGTCTATCAATGATAAGCCAAATGGAGTTATTGCCACTGGCAGTTTTGAGTAACTCGATTACAATAATCCATGGCAATTTCGTCCCATTTCCATTTCGGAATGGGAAGAGGCTGTCTTGTCGGTTTCTAATGCTTAGGTTTGATTAGTTGACAAGGTCGGCACTTGTTCACGAACTCTATAATGTCCTTTATTCCGTCTGACCATAAACTCTGGTAAAGATTCTAGTACATCTTTGTACTACTCGTGCACAATTTTTATTTTTATTATTAATAAGAGGACGGTATCTCAATTTTATTGATGGCCCTCGCTTATAACGGAAAATACTGTAATAACAAGCAGGATACTTGGGATTTACAATTATTCAATAAAAGCATCCCATGCATCAAAACCAGTATACATAAATTCTAGATTTTTATATGAGTATATATGATCAAGTGTGTAAAAATATATTTATAAAAAAGAATATATATAAATATATATTATAATTTATTATGTCAAAAATGTATTTATCCTTGATATATAAATATATATATATCAAAACTAACTTTATATTAATAACTTAATATTAATGTTCATGTTTAAAATTAAAATCTCATGTGATATTAATTTCATGTTATAAAATTAATAAGCATGAATAATAAGTTTAAAGTTTCATCTTATATAATTAGCAATTTAACACATAATATAATAATATATATTATATATAATATATTACAAAAAAGCAACTGGGAGAGTGTGATGCTCCCATACCCCATTTGGGATTGGACAGAGACTGAAGCATTGGTATATGTAACTTAAGGCTACATACCTCCGGTTTATGACAGATAATATGCAATGCACCTAACATATTTCTAGCAGTATGCAATAATCCCAGCAAAAATTTTTTTATTCTAAGTAAAGATTAGAGCAATTTATGCATGGTACCAATGTATTATAACTAAGAAATCCCAAAAGTACTTGTTCAAGGTCTCCCAATGCAAAAGAGGGGTTTAAACCATAACCCTTGAAGTACCAAGTTCACAAGAATCCCAGGCTACATACATCAAAAGAAGCTATTTCCCAGTGGGGCATAAGTCCTAATTGTTGTATCTCCAGACTTTGAGCGGCCTCTTTGGGCTTCAACCATAAACTCCAATGCCTATATTATATAGTCAGTCATGTAGTTCATCCGGTTTTCTAGCATGAGAGCTCCCTCAAGCTCAAGTGGCCAATGTGGCATATAATCCTAATTTAAGATATCCTGGATCTCCCTAAGGAAGCGCGAGGCAACCTTTAAACAAGAAATAACGAAATAGAACCAAGACTCAAAGGGTGAACTCATCCTCGATGAGGTAAAGCAACTCATCCATCTTAAGCAGAATCTTGGAATCCTTGATTTAGAACCCGACCGAACTCACCGGTTTTTTTTTTTGGCTTTTGCTTCTATTTTATGTGCACAAAAGTAAGATTCCAAAAGTTCTCATTATGACAACTTCTCTCAATATTATAATTTATCATTTTGGGATCCTCGATTTAGAACCGGACTGAACTCACAGGGTTTTTTTTTGTTTTATCTTTTGCTTTTATTTTATGTGCACAAACGTAAGATTCCAAAAGTTCTCATTATGAGAACTTCTTCTCAATATTATAATTTATCATTGTTAAAATTATAAATGGGTGCATCTTTGATCAAGATATATGTGGTGTAAATTAAACCACAACGACGTGGCTGTTGGAATCCGGTCACCAGCCGCCAGAGTTCGGTGACTTGCAACCATGCACCATCAAGATATTTTTTTATAAAATTTTATAAGTTTTGATTGTATGTAAATGAGTGTATTTTAATTACAATGAAAAGTTGATGTATCAGCAGCTTGTAGTTGGACGATGTAAAATTCTCTTTTGATTTTGGATTTTCTTAATAGATTTCAATATCCAACACATATTTTTTAGTTAAAACAATGTTTTGGTGTTTGCAGGAAAGGAAA
>QEOT01001197.1:22794-79087 GCA_003123785.1 Pterocarya stenoptera
TAGCTAGCCTGTTTTGGGCATTGAACATATATAATTAGATTTGGAAGTTACTGATGTGTCGCTAATTATTAGGTGAAGCCAAGCATGAAATTAGTAGTGTTCATGAATCATTTATTAGATATGACTTTGGCACAATCAGAGTTGCTACAGAGAACTTTTCCGAGGTAAATAAGCTTGGAGAAGGTGGATTCGGTGCTGTTTACAAGGTGAGTGATATCATGATCAATTAGTTGAAAATCATATCATGTTTGTCATCAATTAGTTGACGTATTTCCATATCAGGGTAAGCTTCAAAATGGACTAGAAATAGCTGTGAAAAGGCTATCTATGGGTTCTAGTCAAGGAAATATAGAGTTTGAGAATGAGGTTCTATTGCTAGCAAGGCTTCAACATCGAAATCTGTTGAGCATCATGGGATTTTGTTTGGAAGGAAATGAAAAGCTTCTTATCTATGAGTTGATGCCTAATGCAAGCCTGGATCACTTCTTATTTGGTATGGTTACACTACTTTTGCTTAAATTTTAGATTCTATACATAGTTTGATTTTAAATGAAGCCTCTATTTTATGGTTGCATGAACATGAAGACCCAATCAAACAAGTCCAACTGAATTGGGAAAAACGGCACAACATTATAGAGGGTATTGCTCGAGGGCTTCTTTATCTTCATGAAGATTCCCGACACCGTATTATTCATCGCGATCTCAAAGCTGGAAACATCTTGTTAGATGCATATATGAATCCCAAAGTTTCAGATTTTGGCACTGCAAGGTTGTTAGATCGAACTGAAGGCAATACAATGAGAATTATTGGGACTCAGTAAGTATATATTTATATATATATATATGATGAAATCCAATGAAATCTACTATAAAAATATGAGCTGAATTGTTATTTTTCAAATGAAACTAATACTATAAATTGATCATGTCCATGACTTGTAGTGGATATATGCCTCCAGAGTATGCTCAATGCGGAACCTTTTCAACAAAGTCCGATGTCTTTAGTTTTGGCGTGCTAATTTTGGAGATAGTGAATGGCCATAAAAGCAGTTCTTTTCCTGAAGGCCTTGTAAGCTATGTAAGTATCATTATCCATGCATATATATATTTTAAATGGATATATTGACAAAATAAATGAATATACTAGTCTTTGATACTCATGTGTCTGCCACTTAAATTATCTTAATTTGTAGGCTTGGGAAAACTGGAGGCAGGGAACACCTTTAAATCTTGTAGATCCCACATTGATGGTAAAGTCAACAATTCAAATACTGAGATGCATCCACATTGGACTATTATGTGTTCAAGAAAATGTAAATGATAGACCGACAACTTCTTCGGTCGTTCTCATGCTTGGCAGTGAATCCATTACTCTAGCAGTACCCAAGAGACCTGCATTTCTTTTGTATACGAGTAACAACAATGTCCAAGCCTCGGTTAATGATGCTTCAATTACTGAGCAATATCCTCGCTAGTGTTTGTTGTCATTACCCTAGTTTCGATTGTCCTATATATTGGTGTTGTTTATGGTATACTCTATCATTCTAGTGAAACTTTGTGACACTCAGTTGTTTTAATTGATCATGTTTTCCCGCAACCCTTAATTTTTATTCGAAATTGTTTTGTCCCTGTCTTCTCTCTCTTCCTTTGAGTGTTATTTTTCAAAGAAAAAAATCATGTGTTTCATTTTTTTTTTACAAGGGAGTACTAGGGGGGTTTCGTTTCGAACCCAAGTTTTCCATTTGGAATACTAGTTAATGTATGGAATATTGATAAGTAGCCATAATCAAGACTCAAATTAATCCCAAGGACCAATGATGCAGTGAGAGAGACAAGTTTTAAGAATTCCAAACATCAAGGCTAAGCTCAGCTCATCTAGAAAAAATGTAATTGCCTACTTGCCTAATTTGTGTCTTCGTACGTCATTTACTTTATTATCTTTATTTCTTCTTAAGTAAAAGGGAAGGCGTGACCAGTATAGCAACCCTTCCTAGTTGTGACTATAGGAGTCTCTTCCCGTTGTGGAATGTTTTGTTTGAGCCATAATTACTGCCTCATGGGCGAGCCCATTACCACAACACCCCTAAAATATCCAACTACTGGTCCAAAACCTATCACATGGCCCAAAGGTCATGCTTTATTACCACAAGTGGTTTCAACTTATATCCTGTCTCAAACTCTTAACTTCAAAACCATAGAATACCAACTCGTACCAACTGAGCTACCAACTTGGTGGTTACTTATTTTATTACCTAAATTTGCGACCCTTTGGTTTAGTTTGTTCTAAAACCTTAGGTTTCCAATGTTTTGAAGGAATGTATCTTGAAACAAATAAGAAAACCTGTCATTTATTTAACAAATAAATAACAAAAATAATAGAATCTTGCTACATGCATGGAGCTACCCATGGACTATGCATGGATTGCCTCATAAAGGATCCTATTGTTCATGCAAAAGGTAAAAGGAAAAAAATATAAGGCCATTAAGGTCGCCATCGCTTCAATTTCACGGCCATGGAGGTTGCCACGTAAAATGGAATAACTTTTTAAATATTTTTCCACACTTTACATGTCCACGTTTGTTTTGGCTGATTCTACTTGAACTTGAAATCAGAAAGCAAGACGTGCTTAGCCTTCTTGGCCAGGGGTCGCCTCTGGTACCTAAACTAGTTGCAACTAAAGAGATTTCTCTAGATCACCCAAAGGAGATAGTACGAACTTACCTCTAGATCTTCCCTCTATTCCTTGTCTCTATCTAGCTCCTAGCGGGAGTCTCACCTATTGCTATCGACAATCTAGCAGTTGTTGTAACACTCGGGCCCAACCAAGCCCGCTTTACAAAATCTTTGCGTTTATAGATATGAAAAACCCATTTGGATTTGCGAGTAAAATATTTTGGAAGAGTACGAGTCTAAAATATTTTTTTTGGCGGAATATAATTTTTCAATAAGTTTTAAATCTTTTAATGGACCAAGTGGATCTTCACTTGAAAATTTTATAGGACAAGTGTATTTTTTTTAGGTTGAAGCGAGGCCCAAGAATTAGGCAAAAAGCCCATGCATTAACCCCATGTTGCACGTTTTGTTAAAGAGCCCTAGCCCGTGAAAACAATATTCCTAGACTCCACACATGCACGGTTTCACATATGCATTGTTCCCCTTCATGCACATCTCTCTTTCCTTATTTTGCTCTAGGGTTTTTTCTTTTTCCTTTATATTTACACGTTCATCAACCTAACGAAAACCTAGAATAGCCGCTTCTTCTTTTTCTCCCTCTCCTTTCGGTTTCCCACTGCCACCGCACCACCTTAGGGTATCCATTACCCAGCCAAGCAATATCGTAGCTAGCCACCCCCGGTGTTGCACCCTCACAGTTTTTCCATAGCCGCGGCCTCCTCCTGTTGTGGCATCGCAAGCCCCAGCCTCCATCCCCACGTGAAACCGACAGCCACCTAGTTTTCCTTCCATAAACAGCAACCACCCACAAGCACGGAAGACCACCATAGGTATTTGCTGCATGTGGAAGCTGCATGTCCTCTTCATCACTCGGTTAGTCCTTATTTTTGCTCATCAAAATAGAGCACTTCGTTTCACCCCACTGTGAGCTGCGGCTTTACCACCCAGTCGTTGACGTTGCCATTGTCCACCTCCCAGCTCTTTGCACAACTCCTTCTCGCATGCATGACGCCGCCGGGATAGCGACCTTCTTCTCTGCACCGCACACAGCTCCTCCTTTCTTAGTGAGTATCTCTTGCCCCTGCCTCACCAACGGTTGCACTACATAACACATGGAAAACTTTTTCTTATAACGAAGTGTTTCATAGGCTATGTAAATATAGTTTTTCATATTATTTTGATATGAAATTACAATATTGTCCTTTTTATTGGATGGTTTCAATTGGGAATTATGTTTATATTATATCTGTTTTTATGTGGTCTTTGTGGGCAGTATAAGATATTGTACAGAGAATACATAGGATTTTTAAATTGTACTACTGGTAGCATATTATTTTTACAGTAAGTGTGTAATTTTATTTTGAACATTTTAAATATGATTAAAGCTTTTTTTTAATTATTTAACAAAATATTTTCTAGTACTTATCTTAAGTGTTGATTAATATCAAGGAAATTTAGAGAATGAAGATATTTAGAATTAAAGGATATTTTAAGGTTATGGGAAATGTTTAGGTATTGAAGAATTAAAATAGATATTTTAGAAGCTTAGGCTTAAATAGTTTAAATTTGTGATTGATTGGAAATTTACAGAATTATGTGATTATTTTATAGTGACGATTTATAATTGACTTGACAGTTTTTGAGAAAAATTCTGAAAAACTAAGAAGTCCAGGTAAGCGGGGTTCCTATGCTAGACTTTGCATAAAATAAAATGAACTAAGGTCCCTTTTGAAAAATATGCATGTTTTGTTTTGAAAAGAAATAAAAAATGACTTCAGTTATTTGTTTCTGCATTACTCATAAAATTCTATATAAGAATAAAGTATTTTCTGGTATGACTGGTGCAGACATGAGCTTATTTTTTGGCATTTTGTTTCTGAACTGTATAAAAAAGAGCGAGTATGAAATTTTGTGCATAAATTATATTTTGTGATTTGATTCTGTTTTGTTTTTGAAGATATTCTGTACTCTGATATGATATGATGTGATCTTTGAAATTTTTTGGCATGACATTCTGAATTTGGATTTTGTTTGTGAATGGTGATCTGTTTGACCTACCACGGGTGCTAATAGTGGCTTCTGTTTGGGTTGGTACCAACTATCCTGTTTCTAGTGCACCTACTTTGGAAATAAAATGATTTTTCTGGTGGTCTTTCCTGTGTGCATACTCGAGGCTCCGAGAATAAATAAGAGGAATATTCACATTCTGTTTCTGCTTAGTTAGCCACCGAGGTTTGCACAACCCTATCACGGGGGTTAAACATGGCCTCTGATGTGATATGATGCTCTGGTATGATGGTGGTCAGTTATGCTATGCCAAAAGACTTTGAATAAGAATATTTTTCTGAAACTTTCGCTCTGATATTTTTGTTAACATGTTCAGATTTTGCATTCTGAAAGTAAATGTATTTTGTTCTGCATTCTGAACTTTGTAAATGCTCATGTCTGCACACTAGTATATGTTCTTTGCTTACTGAGTTGTTGGTAACTTATCCCTTATCTTTAAATATTTTTCAGATAATTTTGATGATTCAGCTGGAGAACAAGAGTAAGAAGTCTTACCAATGTGTGATGATCGTGGTGGAATAAGTGCCTGAGGGTACAAGTGCTTATTTGAGAGTCGTAGTTAGTGAATTGATTTATTTTTGGTTATTTGGATTGGATGAGTTAAGGATATTTTTAAGTATTTGAGGAGTTTTTAATTTATGTTTTAGAGAATTTCTTTGTTGTCCCTATGATGAAACATGAATATTTGAGTTGAGTAATGAATTAATATTGTAAGGAGTTTTTCTAGATTTTATAGTTGTAATAATGAAGTTGAAATTAAGTATTAAGAGCTAACTCTCCAGACCTCTGGAATCGGGGTGTTACAGTTGTACTTTCTTGAGAGAGCACGTCGTTGCAGTTGATATGGTAACCCCTTTGGGCCATAAGGCCATAGTATTTAGTTACAACATCGTTCATACAATTTTTAAATCATAAGAAATTTCTTTCATCGTACATAAGGTTTGTAAAAAATGGCTTCCAACAAAAGCAAATACATATATACACATTTATGAATATTTAGTGCCTATATAAAGTTGCACAAAGACCTTTCAGTCTACATAAAACGTTGTGTAGAATGACATGATCATAATCATTTACCTTGATCCTTGTGTAAATTAAGTTATCCGTGTGTATCTCTGAGCATTAAACCAAACCTATAATATTTAAGAAATAGAATAAGCATTCTTTACATTAGTAGTAGAATATGCATCATGCACTGAACATAAGGCTAATTCGTGACATTCAAGTTCCTTGTCCTACAACATTGTCCTTGCTACCACACTTTGCTCTGCTTGAACTTTGCTCGCCTAACACTTGGCCAATACTTGCTCCCTTAATACCTTGCTCGCCTAATACTTGCTTACTTAACACATTGCTCGCCTAACATCTTGCTTGCTTATCACTTTGCTCCATTCCTTATCCAACTCTTTCCTTACCTTTCCTCATATAACTCTTAACATAATTTTAACCTAAATTCACCATCACTCAATACAACATAGACCTCGGCCTTTTACTTGTGTAACTCCACTCCTACTATCTTTCTTCACTTCACTCCCCTTCCCATTAATTTGATCCTAGATCTTAGAGTCTGTTTGAAGGTTAGTATACGAAGGGAGAGAATACATGAATCCTAGAGGATGGGAGTAACTTACTGCAATGGTGCACAGACATGTGGGGTGAAGATTCAAAAACTTTTCTTTCATCGTTCCTTCGTATTATGGTGATCGGTAGTTGATCAAAAAACCTAAGGGCATAGTTACGAGGTGGCTCAGTATGGTGTGGGTGCGTTACAATAGGCCCTATCTTCCTCTGTTTTCTGTTAACAACATAGAGCATAGACAAAAAGATCTCTGTGTGTGCATGTGATGCAGTGTACCGCGACATGAAAGAATTACCAAAAATCCATGTACTATGTACATGTAGGTTCCCACACATGCTTGAACATGGTGGCTTCGTAGGGAATGACAATGCAACCTCCTGGGAATTCTCACAGCATTTTTTTTAAGGGAATAGGTAAAGAATATGTATGTACGTGGCGATTCCGCCCTTCGCGGGGCGGGTTGTTACAGTACCCTTGAACATCGAGGAGGTGCCCAAGACTAATGAGAGCTCATCAAAGCCCTCTTTACTGAATAGGATAGAGAACGTTGATCGGCTCATTGTCAAGGCCTTGCAGCTCATTGAGGAGACGAAGAGGGTAAAAAATTGGGACAAGGACTGGTTTTTGTAGAAAAGAAAGAAGCTGGATTAAAGAAGTACTGAAAAAAAAACAAAAAAAAAAAAAAGAGAGAGAGAGAATGGGCCATGAAAATAGTAGTAGGAAATGACTTATGTTTCCTTGTGAAAACAGTTTTCGATGGTCTCATGTTTTGGGGAGTCTTTTGGAAACAATTATCTACTTTGGAGTACTTAAATAAAATTTCAACTTTTGGGATGTTTACATTCGGTACCATGATTATTATATTACCATTGTCCCTATGTAGTTAAAAGAATTTTTCACTGTGAATTACTGTGTACTGCTAGATTGATAGGTGCATTGCATCTTATTTGATATGTATGAGGGGTATGTAGTCTTGAGTTATATGTCCCGATACTTTAATCACCGTCCAATCCTAAGGGGGGGCTAGAGGCATCACAGATGTCCGAATGAAACTTCTCTATACTGACTTTGACATTCCACATTGTGGTCTAAAAACGGTTGGACTGCGGGCCAGATGGCACTAACACAAAACTTACTATTCAGTCCGAAAATGGTGAAAATAACTTTGCACCATAAAATCCTAAATAATCCTATGAAACTAGGAGTGTTTCGCAAATTTCAACTCCCAAGTGCCTCGAACAAATTAAAATATGTTTTCCAACAATTGTTGTCTGGAAAACGAAAATCATTTTATTGCGCCATAAAATCCTAAATATTCATCTCAGACTAATGACCTGGACTTTTTCTCATTCTCACTTTTTTAAGTCCTTCAAATAAATAAAATCTTGTTTCTGACACCAAAGTGTATAAGAAACTAACTATGTTGACAGACACCTACACGATTGCTCAATTCGTGGGACCTTTCCAGAGTTTTCACAATGTTCCTAGAGCCTAATGAAACTCATCCACTGAATTTTCGGTGGGCTGTTACATCCTCCCCTCCTAAAAGATTTCATCATCGAAATCTACGCATGTACTAAAAGAAATAACTATTATTATTTAAAAGATAAGATGTTGCTCACTAAGGCTATTGTCCATCCATGGACATATGGTCCCTAGTCGATGTGGGTGGGGGTGAGTCCTCCTCGTCGTAATTGCTGAGTACATGACCCTGAAGGAGTAGTCGTCCTCGATGAGTAGACGACATTGATGATCCTGATGTCTCAGGCTTAGGTTTGATGGTTGTGGCCTGCTCCTCAGTTGCTTGGCTGGACTCAACTTCATCCCATGACATCCTCGCTTGGAAACTATCCTGATTCATCCATGTGGTCGGGTGAAGAGGTGGGTAGCATTCCTCATCAGGTAAGGCCTTCCTCTCATAGCCTATTTAATTCGATAAGTCGCCTCCTACGACGTTCCTCTGGCAATGACAAACTGTCTACTTTGTCTTTGTTTATAAAAGAGATAACAGATAAGTTCCCATGTGTTGCTGCCAAGGCAACTAGTACCCGTGGCGGCAGTGAGGCTGGGCGGCTACGAGTACGCCCATTTGATTGAAGACAAGACTCAAAACATAGCAGCCTTCAACTCGCCAAAGTAACCAAAGTTATCCTTTATTTTAAAAGGACAATTGATCCCTCTTAGCAATCAGGTGGAGAATACGAGGAGCATCTTTAGCAAAGATAAAATCATACACAAGCAGACAGAGGATTTAATAAAAGAAATCATGCGCGCGCACACACCTATTCCTATGGTGTAGTACACTGGCAAAGATGGAAGAAATAGCACTCTTTAGGGCCCGATGATTGCACAACAACTCAACTATCGAAGGTCTACCTATCATGTAGTTATCAGATCCGTTAGAATACAGAAACAATGCTCAGTCCACCTAGCAATCATATAAAATAATAGCCATATTAGTTTATGATTGGCTGAAGCATATCCATTTGGAGTTATGAAATCCAATTACAAGAGTCTCGATAACACTAGCATATCAATTACAGAATTCATAATTCTTATTCCCTTTCTCCTAGGATCATCCTATCTGCATCAAGCTTCCAAGCCTCTCACCCTCTCAGTCTCTCTCCTTGTATAAAAAGTCAACTTTGTTCACCGTTCAGTAGTGTATGATCTTTTCCAGTATGGATTGGGGAGATGGGATGAGAACAAGAAGCTTTCGTGAGGAGAACTACAATACTAGAAGGGTGTTCTTGAGAAGTTATCCGCTTCGATGAGAAGAAGATGATGAATACAACGAAGAAGATGTGGGGAGGGTCGCCGATGGGAGTAATCAAAAGAGACCCATGAAGAAGATTATCCTATCTGTGTTTCACTGGGGTGGAGACAAAGTTTTGATCTTAAGGAGATTCAAATGTAAGCTCGTAATTTATGTCCTTGCATGTTTCCCCGCTCGCATTAAGACCCCTACTTCCCTACTTTCAGCCTAATCTCCTGCTTTGTCTTCCTAATCTTCTTCCGAAACTCACTGTTTCATGAACAAACGATGAATTTATATATTATGGTGAGTCTAACCTCACCTATAAACATAGGACTTCTCCTTCATCCTACTCTTACATGCACATTGAAGTATAGAATAACATGCCAATCGTAGCATGCTTCGATTACAAAATTTTATATTTTTTGCTGTTAAGTAGCTTTGAGTCTCAGAATCTAATCTGGCAACATATATAGGTTGTGACCATACCAAACAGCAACAATAAGTATTTCATGCAGTGTTCACGTCAGATTTCCAACTTAACATGCGGCCTGTTTAAGAAATCTATGATAACATACATCAGAAGGCTCTGCTTTGGCACTTGATGCCTGTGCTATCATAACCATTACCATGACAGAAATGTCTATAAAGAATTATCAAGAGTTTCCATTGAATGGTTGAATTATGATGGAATAGAGTTCCAGAGAAGGGCCTGCCTTTAACGAGTACGTCAACTAGGTCATGAAACAGAGGTTAAAGGTTCTCATCATACAAAACTTTTGTTATCAAATTTCAAGGAGTGAGAGAGTTTTGCCATATGAAGAAAGAAAAAACCAAAGGCCGAAGCTTACATCTGAATATAACAATACGCGGCTTAGAAAGAAGATAAGTGACACACCAAGGGTGAAGCATCCAACAGCCACCCATGGACTCAAGCGCTCACCTATTTCAAAAAACCAAACAAGGAATGGTCAGCCTTTCAGATTGCAGATCAAGATAGACTATGAAAATAGAAGTCCATTTTCTCGTCCCCAGAATTCATCAGACAGTATGAACATCAATCAATGGGCAATCTGCAATTCTGCAGACCCTTTGGTGATGATGCTACCAGCTGTATTGCAAACTCGTAAATCAATCCCTTCCCTTTGAAAATAAATGATAATTTTTTGGATCAATAACCCAAATTAGCATCTCTCTTTCCTTCTGTGCTTAAGAATTTGTTGTGTAATCCAAAATAAATAGGCATTAAGGCAAGAGATGTCATCATATCCAGGATTTTAATTCAAGAAACGGTTTCCTTTTCGATTTTTCAATTTATATTCACCTCCATGCCAACCCAAGGATGGTTTCCTGCGTCCCCAATGTCAACAGTCATACTTCACAAATTATCACCCAAACCACTCCAAGAAGAAAAGAAGGGAATGGGAAGGCAGGAAATCCCCAAGAGAAGTCAAAGAAAAATGAAGTGAAACAAGAAAACATGGAGTTCTGTGGACAGATGATAGTAAAACATTCAAGCTGCCTTCCAAAAGAAACCGCGAAATCTGTTGGACATGCATACACATTCATTAGGACCCACTGTTAAAGAAATCAACTGTCAGCACCAGAGAACACAGGTTACTGTTGCAATCAACACACATACATTTAGAAAGGAAGAAAACACAACAAAAATTGACACTAATTGAGCTTAGACAAATTTAAGTAATCTGCCATATTCAGAGCTACAATGGGAGGAAGGAGGGAGACAAAGTGTAATGTGTGTACAAGAGAGGGACGAAGGGAGGGAGGGGGAAAGATAAACCTGAATAAAATATCTCTGCAGGTTGTCTAGTGACTATCACAATAGACAACCTGCAATAAAACTCTGTACATAAGAAATCATTTTGTCATCTACTGAAAACTATTAGAGCATATTAGAGGGTACAGATTGACATTGTCATATGATCTACAGCCAGAGACTCAAATGTTCTCCAGAAGAGTGAAAAGAGATCAGCCAGCACAGGACAATGTGTGCCGATAAAAGAATAGCAAGAAAATGCATCTTCAAATAAATGCAGGCGCAGATCTCCAACACTACAAAAAAAAAATGGCCTCACCATGTCGAGTTGTCCTCAAACTTGATAACTTATTTCCTTCCTCCACACTACAAAAAATGAAAAATATAATAAAATGAGCAATATTATGGTTCACAACATCTGATACACATGATCAAACACATGAATACCAAGCAAGCAGAAGTGATGCCTAAGGAACCTTTGTACTAAAGAAATCTCTAATGCCCACGGCAATATTCAAATTCATTATATTTTAACTCAAATGAATAGTGGTATGCTTTTCACTCTTAAGCTTCAATTGACTTTCCCTTTTTGTAAAAAAATATATATATATTTTCTTTTACCGAAAGGTTTTATTAATCACTATTAGACTCCAATTTTCTTTTTCCGAAAGGTTGTATATTTCTCCCGATAATTATGAGTAGTTTATTCACGAATACATTACCATTTTATCAATAAACAACCATGATAATTAATGTCCTACCCCACAAACGTTAAATCTTTGATATCATCCTCGATTTAGTGTTCAAATTATTGAGGCTCAAGGGCATTCATGGCGAGTAAAGTTGAATCATATAAAATAGTACTGATCAGCAGCCTCAAGAACATTGTGGATCCCGTCAAAGAAATAAAAGAACTACACAATAACAGAGGTGCAAGTGATCCATAATTCTGTATCGGTCAGGATTTGCCCTGGTTTTAGGACCTAACAGGTCCACAGATACTGTGCCCTGAAGCCGATTGGCAATTTCTCCAAACCGAATCCTTAGAGTTTGATTCAGGGCGTTTAATTTTTTTTTTTTTTTAATATATTGGGCCATCTAAGCACTAATAAATCACATGACATAGTTTCAGAGACAAATTGGCACTTCAATCATATACAGAGTCAGAAAATCTTCCCGGTGAAAACTTCACAGCAAGATAGATAAATTAGGGGGAAATGAAAATCAAACAGACCCATCAAGCCAACCCACGGATCTTAAAATAAAAGCAAAAGCAAAAACTGGCTGTAGACCATAGGTGAAATTGTAAAGTATTTATAAATTTTTTTAAGGATGCTAATTCAATAAAGAAATAGGTGGTGAGAACACTGGGTACCATAGAGATAGGCTGTGTGTCTTTAACAAACATGCTTTTGAATGTGAATAGTGTTCCAACATGCATGCACATTGCTTTTTAAGCCTTATCTGAAGCAGAAGGCTACTTTGGCACCTATTAAACAGAAATTCAAGTTTGCTTCTCGGAGGTTTGAATCTCCCAAAGTCCAAAACTGAAAGGCATATGTAAATACAGCATCTGGTCTCTCACTGCCGACATCATCTTATGAAAGCGGAGTTTAGCTAGCTGCCAACAGGATGGTAATAAACAAGAGGCATACCAATGCCAAAATTTTTCACTGATATACTTACAATTGATCAACATCAACAAATTCTGTTTGTATTTTTATCCAATGTCTCTTGCACAATCAAGAACAGCAAATTTCTTTCCCGTGTTGACAACAGCTCTATTCTCCTCCATGAAACACAATTAACTATTTCATACAGTACAATTTCTACTTACAAACCAAACTTCTTCGGTCTTAAATAGGTAGAAGAACCTTGCCGCAGACCTGGCATGGAGACTTGTTGCTCCTGCTTTGCCCTCCTTTCCTTCTCCTTATTCTTGTTTCGTCTCTCTGCTTCTGCTTGCACCTTTCTCAAATTCTCCATTTCCTCCTCCATGGCTGTTTTCTCTTCCTTCTGTCTCTTTTTATGCTCCAACAATGACGTGTCCGACTCCTTAACAGAAAAAAACATCGGTCCCAGCTCAGCTAGCCACTGAGGTTCCACTGTCGTAGCACATTGCATATACTCCTTCGTCGTCAAAATCAACTCGTGATAAACCACATACTCTGGAGTGCAACCCATACCATACAGAGCACTGCTCGGATGTAAATGGCAAGGCATTCTATTCCTGCAATTTACATACTCCCCCACACCCTTCAATCTTGCTGCATTATGGAAGTATGCAGAACAGATGGCTTTTCTCACGATGTCTGAATCAGGCCAACAAGATGTCAAAGGGATTTTTAGAGTCTTAGGAATATCCAGCAGCTGGGATCTCACTTCTCTGGCCTTTCGTAATCCCTTAACATGTAAAACGTTGTCGTTACACCAGTCTCCCCGATACTGATGTTGTTTCCATTGATTGTAAACATTGTATAGCGTTAAATGGTCAGATTCTGGCACGAAGAATCTTTCACGTGCAGCATCACTTTCCTCTGCGAGTCTGCCCTGTCCTTAGGACGGAAGAATACTGATGGCACTGAAAGCATTGAAACAATTGTCAATACCTCGTCTAAGCATCCTAGCTGTTCCCCCATCAACAGCATCTTGGCAAGTGGAGGGTCCAATGGAAACTCTACCATTTTCCAGCCAAGATCAGTCAAGCCCCCCACGTTGTTAAGAGCACCTAAGACCCACAACTGGTACATAGAATTAAGAATATTATCCTGAGGAGGTGGGTCCATGAAATCAAAATCCAGTAAGTTCTCAACTTTGAGAGATTTGAGCAACAAAACTACATTCCCAAGGTTCGTCCTTTGGATCTCAGGCACAGGACTAGGCAGCATTTCATTTAGGTAGGCACTCTCTGTATACAGCCGATAACATGTCCCAGGCCCAGTTCTACCAGCACGTTGGTCAGCAGCAGCACGGCTGACAGGAAATACTTGGAGAGCATCCATACCCATCAAGCCCCATCTTCAGCTTTCTGGAATATCTTTGCTTGCAAGTCAGCAGGCAGCTGTGAATATATAGGGAGTATCAAGAGTTTTGGAACTGCTTTCTTCGTGGATGACATGAGCTGTTCCACACGCTCCGCAAGGGCATAACAGGCTGCCTCAATCTCATGTTGGCCAGTCATGAAGATGAGGATGTCACCTGGAGGGCTGGTGATGTGGATGGTCATGGCCTGCTTCACTGCAGCTTCAACATAATTTCACAAGGAGTTTTACTGTAAAGGATATTAACAGGAAATGTCCTGCCGGGGATGTGGAAAATCAGTACACTGCAACAAATTCAGAAATTAGTAATTTGGCGCAAGTGACGGGGATACAATGACATAATAGAGTTGTGGTCAAATGACAAGGTTACCTTCCAAAGAAATTTGAAAATTTTTGTGCATTCAGAGTTGCAGATGTTACTATGAGCTTGAAATCACGACGTTGAGCAACCACTTTCTTCAATATCCCAAACAGCACATCTGTGCTTAGTGACCTCTCGTGGGCTTCATCCATCACGACGACACTGCAACAGTAATAACCTTGACAGTAAATAATTGTGTTCTGATGGTAATTGAACAGCTACATGTAAAGAGAGACAAAATTTCCAACTTCCCATACCGATACTTTTCTAGATCAGAATCTTTGAGCGTTTCACGCTAGAGTACTCCATCCGTCATGTACTGTAATATTGAACTAGCAAAGATTTAGCATATAATCATATAAAGGCAATCTCTCAACTCACAAAATTCATTCCCTTAAAAAAGCATGAGTTATATCAACAACCATCAAGAATAATAAGAAGTTACAAAAGAAAATCCATTAGAAAAAGCCACAATTGAAAGTGCTAGGAATTTCAACAACTGTGCTTTTGAATACCCAAAAAATCACCTTAATGGTGGTGTTAGGCCCAGTCACATCCTCAAAACGAATAGCATAACCAACTTTGTCACCCAGCTCAGTCTCCATCTCTTCACTATAACTCTTTTTGCAACACTCATAGCTGCAACTCGTCTTGGTTGGGTGCAACCAACTATACCATTTGTAGTGTAGCCATCTTCATGCAGATACTGTCAACAAAATCCATATATCAGATTTCAGTTTAGGAGGCCAAATGCCTCAACCATTAATGGCAACAGAAATAATGATCACAATAATAGTAGTTCGACTAATAAAGCTTGAAGGAACCTGTGTTAGTTGGGTTGTCTTTACTGAACCAGTTTCTCCGACCACCACCACCACCTGATTTTCGTGAATTACCTATCCAATATACATTCAAACAGAACTGGGACGCATCAAAGAGTAATATAAATTGTTTGAAGGGTACTGATAAACGAGAAAAATATACAAGACTCTGAAATACACTTGTAAAATGAATTCCAAGCAATGTATGCCACAAAATTAATTAAGGAAAAAAACAAAGAACTATTTTTTTTACAAGTAATTCAATCTTCTTAAGAGCACAAAAGGGCACAACCCTAAGTACCAAAGTATTATTTAACATGCCTTTTTCAACCATCATCAGATGGTACAAAAACTATTTTTTACAACACCTTTGCAAATCCATTCTAAATGAAGGGCAGTTGTGTAAAATTTGAATTTCAAATAAAAACTTTTTATAATTTTTTATGATGTGGCACTACCACTGCTTGGTTGTAACATTAGTTGAGACTTGATATAAAGCGAGCTGATCTAAAGTAGTTACCAAACGTAAATTCTTATGTTATCTGCCCCCTACCCCCCTTCCAAAAAAGAAAAGAATTGGGTGGTCAAAATCATGTAGTTAATATTCTTGAAAAAATAAATTTTCTTATCATTCAAAGAATAAGATTAGACTAATTGATCCCCAAAACCTAGATTTTAAGACCCAAAGCTCAATCACCAATTTCAAAAATAGATATTCCTTTCTGCCTCAATGACACGACTGCAAGCAGTGATTAGTCATTGGGAGCAAACATACATGTGCCAAGGGAGTAATGGCAAACCTGCTGTTAGAAACACTAGATCAAAATGCACAACGGAAGCGATATTACCTCGTTGGAAATATCTCGGATCTAGTGCAGTTGTTCCACGGATTCTCCAGTGTCGTTATTCATCCACGATCTTCACATCGATGGTGGAGTGTACTACATGGTAATACTAGAGCAATACTCACACGTTCCACAGCCTAAATGCCATGACTAGAGAGAACCATTTGAGAGAGAGATAGTTCTTGATGCAAGTCTGTATCCAAATGGGGGGAGGTGCTATGTAAATAGCCTCTCTAGTGTAACTCCCTAGCTGGCCATTAAGGGCCAGCCATCAAACCTCATGAAGTGGTTCTTAAACCACTTCATAACCTTCAAGAGAAGGTGAAGGGGTGCCCACTATGGGTGCCCCTTTCTTACATCTCCCACTTACACATAGTGGGCAAGATCCCAGGTCTTCATCTCTCAATATGTTCTCAATCTTGTTCATCCTGGCAAATAGGTCGTGAGACCATCGAGCACAACTGTAAAAGAAAAATGAGAACACTATACCAAATCTCCCCGAGAGAAGACCAGCATAGCAACATCTCTAAAAATGTCTCGTTATGCCCTGACTCATTTGGTCACATCAGACTAAGCATCCCTAATCCCTCTCGAGTCCAAATGACTCAAAGTAATACTTAATCTCTATAAAACATGATGTACTCACAGCTATATTGCAACTCCCAAGAAGCAACATAACTTGCCTGCAATGAGTACACACCATTATCAATGTGCTACCAAATAGTCTTTCCTTCGCGCTCATGTCATTTAGTTTCAATCCAGTCACTTTCCCAGCAATGCCTTTTTAAACCGTATCATTCATGGCCATAGATAACATGCCAAAATAGCAAACACTAAACATCAACCTTGTGACATAGGCGAATGTCTCCTATGGGCATAAATAAATTAAGGTCATCAATTATGATACAGGACTCACACAGTGAGAAAGTAGAGATTCATTCACTCACATTTACTGTTAGTCGCAAAAGCACATGTAGTATGAAATACATGTTACGGTGGAGTTCTCTTTCCGAAGAAAGAGCGTATATCTAATCTCAATGCACCGTACAGATCTTAGTCTAGTCGCTATCTCAGCGCCTAACCCGAGTCCTTCGTTTGCTTGCTATCCGTAGTGACAAAGAGAATCTCGCATCTGACTAAACTACATGCTACATGGATTGTGGGTAACCATGCACGATCCTTTTAAATATGATGGACTTCATCTTAGCTCTCACTAAGGCGACATATCTTTTGTATCTTACAACCTATCCGTCATTAGATAAGTACTGAGTGACACATTGTCTCATCTTCGCTCGCTACCCCTTTATAGCGCCAAAGGCGATTACTTGTATGATTCAGCTGATGCTTGCCGATATACCTTTTTCACCATAACTCCCAAATTTATGGTGACTGTGTGTGTTACCAAAAAATGCTTCCAGCCTCGCCACATGAACATAGAACACATCAGTATCATGTGTACGACGACCAATACCATAAGGTAGAGAGAAATCACATGGCTAATTATTAAATCACAACTCTCAAGTGATGTTTAATGAATGTTTCTCCCTATGCGCATTCTAATGTGTAGCAACTTTCCAAAACATGCTCCTATCAAGAGACTCTATTTTTAAATATAAAAGTCATTTGCACAGCCATGAAGTCAACGACGACTCATTGCGAATCTCATTTGGGTCAAATTCACAATATAAACCTTAGATTCTAGTCAGCAAGTCCAACCGTAAATTTTTAAGAATCTACAAGGTGACCACAAATGTCATTCAGTAAACTTAATTTGCAACTTTAAGGTTTCATATAAATCTCTTGTACTCAACCAAAGCATATGAGATAACCATTATTTATTTTTCATTAAGGGTAAAGCGATTAGGGCCTTTGCCCCCAAAGACAATCATAATAGTCTAGTCATTAATTTTAACGACAATCGTATTACAAACTCACTTAATCAAGTAAGCCATATTTACCCTCTAACAAAATATTAATATCTAACTCCCATAAGCAAACCATAATGGAAACACTAAATAGTATAGGCAAAACTAGATTCTTTAGTATTTTTCATCTTATTAACTGTCTATGGATTTTGAACAAGAGCTCCTAGAAACTGTTTTTCTTGTAAACAGTCTCACAAGACATGAACTCTGAGCTACTTTTCACAAACCCATGTCCATCACCCCGTAGTATGGAAAACCTCTTATAGGCGACAATTAATTATCTAAAACAACCAGTTCGTAATATCTCTTATGATGACACTTTTCTAATATTGTCAACAGTGTTAAAAGAAACCCATTTTATTTAATAGGTCGTTTAATAAAAAAAAATGACTAGGTACATTGGGTATCTTTGAATAGATGGTTTATTTAGGCTGCATGTAAACAACACAGAAACATTCATTCACTTTCTGTATTAAAATAGTACTAGAAACAATCATGTGCTCAAAGTACTTCATGCCTAAACATCACAAAAGCTAACTATCTAATTCTCCTATGAGAATCAACTATTTAACACCTTAAAGAAAAGTTTCAATAAATATGCGATCAATAGCTATCTAAATGCAACTCAGTTAGTTCCAAGAGATAGATCTATACCTCTATCAACTCCACTTTTCCTTTATCAATTAGATCAAAAACCCCAGGTTGGATCATATAAGTGAAGTGAATCTAAGATTCTATGTTGGGATTCCTACTATGTGAATTCAATACCTTTAACGGAGCCATATTTCAAATATTCTCTTATAGTCTCCAAATAACGACAGAATACTAATATAAAGCTACCATGCTATTTATGAGGATCCTTCTATTCTATGAATTTTTGGAGTCACTATCACTAGTGGTACATCATCACTCAAAAGTATACTCATACTAGTTGATGAATTACTTCCACTATTTTCGACGATCTTTTATAAAAAAAATTTTAAAAAAATAAAGGTGGTGTAGAATGAAATTTCTAAAAAATTAGTGTTTACAAAAATCCACAATTCCCCACCCACGCAGAAAATAAAAGTAATTTTCTTAATTCAACCAAAAAATGATTAAGCTTAGATCTTTTAGAATTCAGGTTTGCACAAAAATAGTCACTCAGCCTTTCTTAAAGGTGAATGAACTCAATCTAAGGACGAAAAATCAGAATTAAAGCCGCAACACCATATTACATCAACCCAAGTGTGATATAAAAACTGTTTTGCGCCATAATTTATTTATAACTCCATTCTTAGCAAGTCATTAAACTGCGAGATAATTTTTCTCATCATATAACTCATACTATTGCGATTTTGAAAATATTTTAACTGAAAAAATATATTTTCCTAAAAACAATTTGGATCGCATTTACATGATGAAACAATATTTTTATTATCTTATGTCCTTAGTGTGCACGTATAGGAACTTTCACATAGAAAATGTTTATATTACCTTTTTTCTTTGACTCTTCTAAATACAATGAGGGATCTCATTAGCAAGAAAAACTTCAATTTCTCAAGCTTCACACCCAACATCCGATACCTTAACGGCACATTTTAGCATATCATCTCTCTACTCAAGAAATAATATCACTGAGTCAATGAGTAACCATCCAACTCCTAAACCTTTAGGAATTCTCACTAACAATACCGTTTTCAATGAGTCTTAAATCAAATTAGGTATGGACTTCTTTAATATCGCATTAAAAGCGCTAATAAAAATATCATTTTGTGCAACAAATGCAGTATGTGACGTTTTAGCCGCTAACTAGTGATATTTCCTTATTTCTTGCATATTCAATATTTTTCATATTCTCCAATCCACTATAGGAGAGAAAAGAAAAAAATTTGTGAGAAATTATCTTAGCCTAAAAACTTATCTTGCATCAGTGCAACTACGAGCAGATTTGTTTTTAGGTTCAGTTTAGATAAGTCATACCTAATTATTCAAACTTTTTGCCACAGTTACCATGCAAACCTCCAAATTGCTTGGTATTACTCTCAAGGGGTGCTCCAAAGTTTATATATCTGCAAGAACTTATTTATTCTCGCTAGAGAGAAATAAAACTTGAGCAAGATTACCAGTGCTAATACCACATAAAGGTGCATTGAAAAAACCTTTAAAAAATACTTGCCATACATACTAGCAAGTAGAGAGGGTATGTAATTATCTATGAGTTAATCTAAGTTGCTTCAAGATTATAATGCTCAATCTCAAATATAGGAGCAATTTAATCTTTGCGTTATAAAACAACACGCAACTTCTGTTATTACCCACAAGATTCAAAGGCAAAATAGTGGTTTAGCTCTATCTGAAAGTTGATCCCATCAACTTCTATAAAAATTGTAGCTCTATCTAATACTCATAATAATCTTTATTTGTTTCCAGCTATTGCTCATGGAGGAGATTAATGCGACAATTAAGTCACATAAATAATCTCTAGGCTTTCTTCTTGGTTATCTCAAAGTTACTAAACTATGCGCATCTAATTACACACACATCTAAGAAATTTGCCTCGTTAATCTAACTTAGAACAAAAATATTTAATACATGTCGCAAGATCAAAAATTCGCTAAGTTTCCTAATCATCTCTTGCGCCTCAATGCCTAATTATTATTCACAAATAATAATAACGTAGGCAATTTATACTATAAAAATAAAAGGCCTAACAAATGTGACAAGATTTATCTCATTATTTCATGGCAAGCATAAATTTAATAACCATAATCAAATGCAAAAATATTTCAAAAAAAAAAAAAAATTATGCCACAATAACATGCTGAAGAAATAAATAAAATCAGCAAACTTACCAATAATAAGCTCTAACCCAAATAGTTGAGCTAATTGTCCTTATGTGTGAGGTTGAGTTCAAATCACCACTCAAGCATTTTGGACAAAAAAAATTAGTGCCACTGAATTTTGGACAGCTAATGGGCCGCACCCACATGGGCGCCCAGCTGCTGTGCATGCCCTGTTGGGCGCACAGCCCAAATCGTCCAATGGCCTCCTTTTTTTCTTTTTCTTTTTTAACAAAAAAACTGGTGCATTTAAAATACAAGAACATAGTACGGACGGTATTCAAAACAAATATGATTATAGCCGAAAAAGCAAAAACCATTTCACTATGCAAATAAAATATAACAGCCGAAAGTGTTTTTAAAACAAGCCAAGCCCAAGCCCGTATGTTTTTAAAAATAATTAGTCCACAGTGCGTCTTCACCAATACATAAGGGCACTGTTCATCTTTCTCCTCCACCCAACAGTTACAGTGTTGTAACAGAAGAAAAAAAATTTAATGAAACTGCCGCCACATCTTGTAACCACCTACTATCGCTTCATGTTGGCATGACAATACTCGTTCGGCTACTGGTTCTCAACGGCCGTAGCACTGTGGGCTCCGCTGCACAAGTACGTTCATAGCATGCAGCTCTGCGGGAGGCAAAGACTGTCGCACCATCCGTGCGCAACTCTTCCCGTAGCAGAGCTTGCCATCCTCTACGCGTCGTGCTCTTCTGTGCACAGCAGAGCTCGCAGCACCACCATGGTGCGTGCTGCTCTACACGCAGCAGAAGACTATGCAACAAAGCTACAGTGGGCATTGAGCAGCGGCCAGAGTACCGCTGCTTTGCACACTGCCTAGTTCACAACACCATCACGGGCTGCCCTGCTCGGGCTTGCACCATGGCACTGCACTGTGCTACATGGACTGGTAAGCCATGGTGTAGCGCAAAGCATGGCGGGTTGTGCCATGGCTGGTGCGCACAACTGCATGGGTGTCGCAGCACCTTGGGCAGCACCCTATGCTACACACGTTCGGAGAATGCAGCCAGGTTTAGCTACGACACCAGTTGCCACAGCAGAGCAGGCCTACCTTGCGTTGCTTCATATGACACTGGAGTAGTGTAGCTCCTCTATCATGGCAGTGCTGCTGTCTTGTGTGGCCTAACATCGATGTGCACCACCACCACTCAAACAGCCATGGTTACAGGAAGAAAAAAAGCTTTAATTGTGCGGGAAAAAATTTCCATAAAAGAAATCATAATAGTTACGTCATGTATAATCAGGAACAACCATTTTTCGCTCTAATACCAATGTTAGAAATACTGGATCAAAATGAATAGCGGAAGCGATATTACCTTATTAGAAATATCTCGGATCTAGTGCGGTTGTTCCATGGATTCTCCACCGTCATTATTCATCCACGATCTTCACATCAATGGTGGAGTGTGTTACGTGGTAATACCAGAGCAACATTCACACGTTCCACAACCTAGATGTCATGACTAGAGAGAACCATTTGAGAGAGAGATCGTTCTTGATGCAAGTATGTACTCAAAGGGGGGAGGTGCTATGCAAATAGCCTCTCTAGTGTAACCCCTAGCTGGCCATTAAGGGCCAGCTATCAAGTCTCATGAAGTGGCTCTTAAACCACTTCATAACCTTCAAGAGAAGGTGAAGGGGTGCCCACTATGGGTGTCCCTTTCTTACACTTGCAATAACTCATCTCGTACATAATATATTGGCAGATACTGTCGTTGCTGCGCTAGTGTTTTTGACTTTACAAACTCACTCACTGCTTCCCCCTTCTTTAAATGCTGGGCAAACTTTGCGTCTTCTTTAAAATCAATTTCACCTTCTTCACCCACTACAGTATTATCAGCATCAATCTAGCATTAAGATAAAACGATGAGTCATAAGCTTGTGCCTGCGAAAAAAAAAAAACAATAGGAAAAAAATAGAAAGAGAATGAAGAGACCTTAAAACCAATAAAAGGGTCAAAGTCATATCTTCATTCAAAAGCACAATTACCTGTTCTGCTATTTTTTCAACACTAAGAATATCACCAAGTTTTGAGCCTGCAAGCTCCCAGAAACGTTGGTGTGACTTGTTCGAACTCTGCTTCTCATGAATCTCTCTAACCAAACCAGATCCTCTGCATGAAATTATAGCCATATCTGATGTTGGGTCATTTAGTGGCATGATTGGCTTTGCTTGTTTAGTAAAAACAACTCTCCCATCTAGGAAAGGAGGTTTAGTATTTGTTACAAGAAAAGATGGGAGACATATCTTTTCTCAATTATCCCTACGGCACTTAATGACACTGATTCCCTAAACAGCACAGTGACACTCAATCCATCAACCAATTGAGAAGGCTAACTGTAAGATTTCCTACCATGTACAAGAAGAATAACTTTGCTCTCCTCATCATCAAATTTCGTCTGCATCTCTATCCCTCTAACAGCTCCAGAACTCAATAGTTGATGGTCCTCCCACTGAGCATTATCAGTAGTGAGCTGAGACATCCTTTTGCTCTGAGCAAGTGTCATCTTGGTACCATCTCTGCGAACCTGTATTGGAGATCACAACTCGTTATGGGGGATGACAAGAATGTAGATTTCTTACGTAATCAGCAACTGCACTACTATCTTAAACAGTTTATTCTTTTGCATTTATATTTAAGAACGATAACAGGTAGACACATGCATGCACCAATAAATGTAACTGTGGTGTACAATATTTATTCAACATTGACATCGTTCAAGCATATTTCCAGAAACTAACAATTCATTTTAAAATACCAGTTTTTTGGCTAGCTTTGCTTCTTTCTTCTGGAAAGAAGCCTCATCTCCTAGAAAAAATGACGAGGTATCCGCATCAAACATTGTATTTGTAATGCCCCGTTCCTACAGGGGTCGGAGAGTACTCCCGTTAACTTAAAACTCACATTTCATCAATATATATACAGACTCCAAAATATAAAGTCATCAAAATACTACAAAATCTTTTAATAAAATATGCCAATTCTCAGAAATCTTCTATGAGTAATTCACTATACTTAAATAATCATCTTACCCATGCTTTATAATCCTGATCCTTAACTGAACTATTCAAAATCATTTGAAAAATATTTGGAGATAAAGGGTGAGTTATCAACAACTCAGTAAGTAAAGAACATATACTAGTATGCAAACATGAGCATTCACAGAGTTCAAAATGTAGAACAAAATACTTTTACTTTCAGAATGCAGAGTCAGAACATGTTATTAAAAATATAAGAGCGAAAGTTTCAGAAAAATGTTGTTATTCAAAGTATTTTGGCATAACATAACTGACTACCATTATACCAGAACATCATATCACATCAAAGGCCATGTTTAACTCCTATGGTAGGGTTGTGCAAACCCCAGTAGCTAACCTAGCAGAAACAGAATGTGAATCTTCCAAAGTACTTTGGCATAATATATCTGATTCATCATCATCATCATATCAGAGCATCATATCATAACAGAGGCCATGTTTAACCCTTGTGGTAGGGTTGTGCATTTGCGGATAACCAAGCAGATGCATATCAAAACTGAAACAGAATACCACTATTCTTTCCTGTGGCAGGGCCATATCATATCGGAACAGAAGCCATGTAAAACCTTCGTGGTAGGGTCTCTAACTAAACAGAGCAGAAACAGAATCAGATGCAGAACCAGATAGTCATGCCAAAGGTTTTTCAGATGCCACATCTTATCAAAACAGAGTACTAAACAAAATCAAAACACAGCAGAATCAGATTACAAAAACAGAATATATGCACAAATTTTCATATTCTTCATATTCGCTCTTTTTGCATAGTTCAGAAATAGAATGTAAAAAATAAGCTCATGTTTACACTAGTCATGCAGAAAATAGTTTATTCTTATATAGAATTTTATGAGTAATGCAGAAACAAATAACTGAAGTCGTTTCATATTTCTTTTCATAACAAAACATGCATATTTTCCAAAAGAGATCTCAGTTCATTTTATTTTATGCAAAATCTAACATAGGAACCTCGCTTACCTTGATTTCTTAGCTTTTCAGAAATCCTCCATGACAGTACTAAACAAAAATCAATTTTCACCTATAAAAATAATCACATACTCCAATAAATTTCCAATTAGTTACGTATTTCGATAATTAAACCTAAAATCAACCTAATGTAATTCCTCAAAACCTAAAATTCTCAATATTCCTAAAATACCATTATTTTTCAAATCCATTAATATCCACTTAATTTCTCCAACTAAAACGTTAAATATTAAAAATATTTCTATGAAAAAATTTTTGGTACTAGTATAAAGGTATTAAACCCACTAAAAATAATATACTGATTCTGTAAACAGACCCACGGTTACAAAAATAACATAAAAAAATACTTGTTGTAATTCAGAGGACAAAATTCTAATAACCAAGCTTTACGTAAAAACTCAATACGCCAAGTTTTCTTTTTCTTTTTGTTTGCATGGAAATAGAAATAGACCCTAGTCGTGCGATGGAGGCTCACCATGAGGGAAGAGGTCGCGGCGGAGCCGGGTTGCGGTGGACGGTTTCTGTCCCGACGGCGGTGCACTGATAGGGGAAGAGAGTGATGAGCGAGAGAGAAATACGAAGAGAGAGAGAGAGGAGAGGCTCACGGCGTGCGGGAGAGATAAGTTACCGAGAGGGAGGGTGGTGGTGGTTTGAGGCGGCGGCAGTGCAGAAAGGTGGTGCAGGGTGTAGCAAGACCGGGTTGTGGCTGTTTCCGTCGAGAACGGTGGCTGAACACGTGCTTGGGAAAGAGGGTCTGGCTATGGAAGTGCTATGTTTCTTGGTGCAAAAACAGAGTAGTTTTGGCTTCTTTGGGTGGTTTATCTGCGGGTCGTGTTGCTTCCGTTGGAGGCTTGCAATGGTTGGTTTTGCTTTGGGGCGGCGAGGCTACTGGACGAAACGAAGGCTGTGGGCTGCGGGGAGGCCGAGAGAGTGCAATTTCGAGGGTCTAGGGTGGCTTAGGGAGATGGAGGCTGGGCGGTTTCCGTTCGGCTGAGAGCACATGGCCGTGGGTTTGCTTTTGTGATGGTGAGGTCGTGCAACTAGGCTGCAGGCGAGGTCTAACGCCGTGGGTGTTTTGCGGCACCTAAAGGCTTGGTAGATCTCTGGGGTGTTTGGCTGGCCGAGGTCATGAAAAGAGGGCAGCGGCTACTTTGGGTTTCATCAAGCATGAGGGATGGTTGAGATGCGCATATATATATATGGGGGATTGAATATAAAAATCCTAGAGAGGGAAAGAAGGAAAGACGTGCATCGGCAAGCCGTGAAACACGTACGTGATTGAAACGTGCATGAAGTGGGAACGGAAAAGGAGCCGTGCATGCAGTGACAAAGAAACGGAATGTGGGGTCATAACACGGGTTTGGGCTTTTTTCTAAATAATATGGGTCTCGACTTAATTTCAAAATAAATAATCCGACTTGCCTTCGAAAAATCTCGGCTCAATTCTCACCTTGGCCCATTAGAAAAAAAAAAATATAACTTACTAATCAAGCCGAATAAAATCATAATCCGTCAAAACAAAAATTTCAAGCCCGTAGAAAAAAAAATAAAAACTTGAAAACTCAAAAATATCCAATTTTTGTTATTTTATAAACAACTTGATACTGCATCCGGATGTTACAGTATTACCTTCTTCTCTGTTATATAATAAAGTATGTACCGGTCAAAAGTGTGTACTGATGTGTACTTTCACCACAAACAGTGCAGCCTTCACACTACTTTCTGCCCATAAAAGAATCGGGAATGCGTCTCGGGCTTTCAGCTTTTTACAGATGTTTGATCAACGAACGGATCTTAAAATAAAGAGTAAGTTATGTTTGGATGTTGAGATAAGATGAGAGGTTTTGAAAATTTTATGAATAGTATTAAGATAAAAGTTTAAAATATTATTTTTTTATATTATGATTGTTTTGGGATTTGAAAAAGTTAAATTAAAATTTGAAAAAATTGAATTGTTTATTATATTTTATATGGAGATTTGAAAAAGATGTAATGATGAGATGAGATGAGATAGAGATGAGAAATCTCATCCCTCCCCCCAAACATAACCTAATTCTACTCTAAAGCCCTAAACTTTCCAACACCACACACCACCGGCTGAGGTGGCTTTATTTTTATTTTTTTATCAAAACGCATCGTTAGACTCTCCCCCACGTTTTCCTCATTCTCCACATTACTTCCATTCGAAATTTTGCTTCTCCTCCCACGTTCTCCCTCCACGCTACGGATTCGCGCCCTCCGCTGTGTTGCAGTACGTCCACCTCTAATCGACCAAAGAACAGCAGATTTGGCAAGCTGTTGTGAAGCTCTTCTCTAAAGGTCCTCTCTTTTCAGTCCTCTCTCTCTATGGAAATCTATCTCTCTCTAAGAAATTGTAGTAAAATACAAAACTTTCGGCTCAAAACATCTGGTAGGAGACGAATAACAGAGAATAAATTGTTGGTGGGTTAGGTAGCAATAACAAAGAATATCTGGGAGGGGACGAATAAAGCTGTGTTATTAATGGGTTAGAAGCTTTCGGCATACCTGGGTTATTGCTGGGTTAGAAGCTTTTGGTCTTGGTGGAAGCTTTCGGCATACCTGGGTTATTACTTGGTTAGAAGCCTTCAGTCTTGGTGGAAGTAGAAGCTTTCGGTCTTGGTGGAAGCTTTCGGCATACTGGGTTATCTTGGGTAGAAAGCTGGAGTGATATATGGGTTAGCTTTATTGAAACACCATTGGTTGGAATAAAGAAATAGAAAAGCACCGATTGCTTGTATTATATTGTTCCTTCTTTCTTCAATAAAGACAACACTTTATTATATTATTTCAAACAAGAAAAGAACAGATTTGTCCTAGTATATTATTTATTCAAACAAGCTAAATGTCGAGACAACAAATCACTTAGAGTGATTAAATATGGAATTAGAATGATTAAGAATAATTTAGACATGCCCATTCTTTCTAGTAATTGCCTTTTATACTAATGGCAAACAAGCTATAGACATTGAAATGTGATCAAAGTCTGAGAAAAAAAATTTAAATGATAGTTTTATAGAAAAATATTTTAAAAATTGAGGAATGGTTTTTTTTTTCTTGGATTGTCGTTCAATGAACTCAGTTGAAATAACGTAATGGACAAAGAGGAAGATGAAAGGTCATCCAAGTCTTCTACATCAAATCCAACAACTCAGGTATGATACACATTGGTCATTTATAAATATCATTGTGTTGATATTACCAATTAGTTAATGTATTTTTATTTGTATATTATAGGGATATTATGGTCCAGAAAATATGTACTATCCGTCATTTATGATGCATCCAAATGCATATCCAAATTCATATACATACGCATTGGGCAGCTAGGTAAATTCATTTCTAACTTTTTAAATGTTTTCTTACTTGCATTTGACCCGTTCTAATACCGTGCTTAATTACAGCCCTCACCAATGCCACCTTTAAGACCAATATTCGTCTATCCTCCGTCGAGTAATGCGGAGGAGTTGGGCCATGTTCAACAAACGATGGTGAAGCTTTCTTTCTAACTGTTCAATTTTTTTTTTCTTACGTGCATCTTAACCGTTCTAACACCGTGCCTAATTACAGCCCTCACCAATGCCACCTTTACGACCAATGTTCGTCTACCCTCCGTCGAGTAATGCGGAGGAGTTGGGCCATGTTCAACAAACGATGGTGAAGCTTTCTTTCTAACTGTTCAATTTTTTTTTTCTTACGTGCATCTTAACCGTTCTAACACCGTACCTAATTACAGCCCTCACCAATGCCACTTTTACGACCAATGTTCGTCTACCCTCCGTCGAGTAATGTGGAGGAGTTGGGCCATGCTAATCAACAAACGATGGTGAAGCTTTCTTTTTAACTCTTCAATTTTTTTCTTCTTACATGCATTTGAACTGTTCTAACACTGTGCCTAATTACAGCCCTCACCAAGTCAAGCATTTCAGCCTCCATCAATGCCACACCCTCCGTCCAGCATTTCAGAGGAGTTTAGAAGTTCTGAAAAGACGACAAGTAATGTGGAGATTGCACCATTTATATCTGAAAGTGAAAAGAGTTTTGGAGGTACATCACTTTTAACCCGATGAGTACACATCTTTTTGAGTTGCATATAATATAAATGCTTATCCAAACTATTCATTTATATATTCAGAAACTTCATTGGATGTAGAGGCAGAGATTGAAGAGATAAATGAAGTATCATTTGCTAATGACCGAGTTGAGGAGGAGCCCAAACCCGGCATGGAGTTTGCCACTGATCATGAGCTTATGGCCTATTATAAACGATATGCCAAGCAACAAGGTTTTGGTGTTATAACACAAAGGACGAAGAGAGAGGCAAATGGGAGTGTGAAGTATTTGACAATTGGGTGTGCGCGAGGCGGCAAGTACCATCCTAGCCATAGTAATATCTCAAGGCCACGACCAACTATTAAGACGGATTGTAAGGCAAGGATAAATGCTCACTTGGTGAATGGTACTTGGGTGGTGACCACTGTTGAGATTGCTCATAATCATGGTACTGTCAGTCCACAAAAGTCTCGTTTTTTTAGATTGCATAAGTGTTTAGACGAGTATAGTCAGAGGATGCTTGACTTGAATGATAGAGCAAGTATTAGAATGAACAAGAATTTTGGCGCACTTGTTGTTGATGCGGGGGGGTTCGAGAATCTTAATTTTCAAGAAAAAGACTGTCGAAATTTTATTGATAAAGCTCGCCACTTAAGGTTGGGTAAAGGAGGTGGTGAAGCACTTACTGATTATTTTAAGAGGATGAGGTTGATGAATGATGGTTTTGTTTATGTCGTTGATGTGGATGATGACTTGAGAATTAGAAATATGTTCTGGGCTGACGCACGTAGTAGAGCAGCGTATGAGTATTTCGGAGATGTTATCACCTTTGATACGACATACCTAACAAATAGATATGGTATGCCGTTTGCTCCTTTTGTTGGTGTAAATCATCATGGGCAGTCTATACTGTTAGGGGCTGGCTTGATTTCAAGCGAGGACACAAGTACGTTTGTGTGGCTGTTTCGAGCATGGTTGGAGTGCATGGATGGTCGGGCTCCAAAAGCGATCATAACAGACCAAGACCGAGCAATGAAGAGTGCTATTGCATTGGTATTCCCAGACACTCGCCATAGATATTGTTTATGGCATATAATGCGAAAACTTCCTGAGAAATTGGGATCTCACGCCCAATTCAATGCAGGGTTGAAGACTTCTATCCAGAGTGCACTATATGATTCATAAACATGCGCTGAATTTGAAGAGAAGTGGGGGCAACTTATTCAAAAGTATGACCTTGGTGATAATGTATGGTTGCAAGGGTTGTACAACGAGAGGTCATTCTGGGTACCGGCTTACCTTAAGGGAGTATTTTGGGCGGGTATGAGCACTACACAGCGGTCTGAAAGCATGAATGCTTTCTTCGATGGGTTTGTGCATTCTGGTACGAGTTTGAAAGAATTCGTTGATCAATTTGATAATGCGCTGAGAAAGAAAGTGGAGGTTGAGACGACAGCTGATTTCAATTTCTCCAACCAAACTATCCCATGTTCATCTCCATTCCGTATAGAGAAGCAGTTTCAAGCCGTATATACAAATGCGAAATTTAAAGAAGTCCAAAAAGAGGTGTGGGGGATGATTTTATGTAACTGCATACTTATCAATAAGGAGGGTTGCATATCCACCTTCGATGTTTTAGATGAAATCACGACTGATGATGACCACGTCAAAAGTGTCAAGTACTCAGTTTACTTTAACGAGGAGGAGTGTGATGTGAAATGCACATGTGCGTTATTTGAGATGAGGGGAATTCTCTGTAGACGCATTGAACGTTTGTCAGATGAAGAAGATTCATGCATTACCGGATAAGTACGTCTTGGATCGATGGAGGAAGGACTTAAAGAGGAGATACACAGTAGTAAGAAGTAGCTACGATGACTTGTGGCACAATGCGGACTCATGCCGGTATGAGCTTGTGGTGAAACGATGTCTGAAATTAGCTACTCGTGTATTCCCAAGTGATGAGCATGTTAATGCCTTCATGTGAGTTTTGGATGAGTTTGAGAATCAATTTAAAGGATTAACACTTGAGTCTGGTTCAACCAAGGTAAAAGAGAATGTGGTTATGGACAAAGATAAGAAAATATTAAGCCCTAACGTTGTTCGAGGGAAAGGGAGGCCGCCATCAAAAAGGAAGGTTCCACCTGTAGAGAAAGTTACAACCAAGAGAAAGAAGAAACAGGTAATAATTTTGTTTCATATTAATTTTATATAGCTTCTCCCTACATGTATATTACTTTCTAACGGATGTGTACTTTTTTATTTGAAATTTAGAGTTGTAGAAAAATATTTGATGATAAATCACAGGATGGTAAGGTATCTAAAGCGCAACTTGGTGCTAACATTGATGGTATTGTTGTTGAAACACAGTGTAGTACTGTCACACAACCAACTCATTCGGGCAATGAAGAGGTGTGAGGCCGTGGTTGTTTGCAAGTTTTTTGTTGTATTTTGAGTGTTGTGATGAAATATACTGTCACAATTCTTTAATGTAAAGCGTAGAATTTATTGTAAAGAATGTTGAAAGCAAGTTTTTTGTTG
Organism: Pterocarya stenoptera; assembly: GCA_003123785.1. NCBI lineage: Eukaryota > Viridiplantae > Streptophyta > Magnoliopsida > Fagales > Juglandaceae > Pterocarya > Pterocarya stenoptera. The sequence goes on from QEOT01001197.1 coordinate 54,116, forward strand.
CATTTTGGGTGTTGTGATGAAATATACTGTGCCACAACTCTTTAATGTAAATCGTATAATTTATTGTAAAGAATGTTGTTTGCAAGTTTTTTGTTGCATTTTGGGTATTGTGATGAAATATACTGTGTCACAACTCTTTAATGTAAATCATATAATTTATTGTAAACAATGTTATTTACAAGTTTTTTTATTGTATTTTCGTTGTAATAGGCAAAATGGAACTGAACTAGCCATTTGCATTCAACATATTCCTACCGGAATAAAATTTCAATCCTCATATTTTTATTTATGCTCCCTTCTTCTTTATTTATATTGCTGAGTATCCTCAGGTACTTATAATTTACTGTCATAATGAAATAATAGCACCTCGTTGCAAACTGTTGGTAGCAGGATGCACATTCTGCTGATTTTCTGATGCAAATAACAAGATAGCTAATGGAGCATAACCACACAATCATATTCGCCCAAAAAAGTCATATACATAGTTCAAACCATCCATTTACAATTAACAGTAAAAGAATACATCTATAGTCCAAACCAACCAAAAACTATTACAATCGATAACACCCAATACATACACAATAATATACGTGCACATCTATTATTTACAATCTGATTTCTAATTTTCTCCTCTTGCTTGTGAAGAGCATTCTCAATAAGTTTATCTTTCTTCTTTTGAACTTCATACTCGCGCAACAATAAATCATCTTCCTTTTTCGAACTGCATTGCATTCTCTTGTCTGAATTTTCTCCTCTACCAGTTGAATATGCCCATATGAAGAATTGGCATCTTGTTTCTCCCTGCATACAAATTGATCAATCAATGGGGTCCTCATACAAAAATGTTCATCTCATGGTATGACTCAAGCTCTAAATTAGATCACAAATAACTAGAAGTAGATAGGAAAGACAGACTTCCAAGGTAACTAGTAATATGGTCCCCTTTTCTGCCCCATTATTAAATAAATGATATAGTGGACTCTCGTTACAAGGCTTGTCTATATGCAGGTATCAACATTATTAGTAGCATCTATTGGAGTACTAGTTCCAGCCTCCCCAAGTCAACATCTAGGGAGAGTTAAAAAGTTTAAATTATTGAGCAAGCAAAACATGAAGGCCAGTTTGATAATTGCAAGGGCTTACTAGACTCTTTAACCACTATTCTATTCATGTCAAAACTTGTGGCTTTGCCTGCCAATTCTAGTGCAAAGAAAAGAGAATCAAATGAAGTCTAGAGCATTAATGTGGAGGAGCTGAAAGATAGGAAAGACTACTTGAATATGAACTTCCATTAGTGTATTAATGTAAAAATAAAGTCAAGATCCAACCGCTAAAATAGAAAATTAAAAAAACAATCTCACAAATCCATTAGAAAATTTCAAAATGATATATAAAACTCTCTAATGAGATAAATGTGACATAACCAATGTCACATTCAACTCATTTGGGAGTTTTTGATTCTCATTTTCACCTATCTTTAATCATATATGGGAGTTTGATTTCATGTCTAATTAGGATGTCCAAAATGCCTTGTATGAACTTTTAAGACTTTTTTTTTTTTTTTGATAAGTAAAAAGATGGGTTACAAGATCTACCGAAGTGGGTAGCCTTAACCAGATGTGTGGTAACAGGTAAGCCCGAAGGCTGTTCCCGTCCCTGTTAGGGGAGATGCCAACCATCTCTCCTTTCTACGAATACAAACATTAAGACTTTATAAGATTGTGAGAGAAATCTAGTAGATATATTTGGAATGATTTCCCTATCTTCTTGTTTTGAAAATATCTCAATTCATATCTAAAGTAAAGAAATGAACAAAACAGAGGTGTTCCCAGAAATCAAATAGAGGTGATTCAAAATCTGGCTTGGTTCAACTGCTTCAAGCTCAAACACACAATGAATACAAACTTCAATCAGTAACACAATGATCCAGTACGTTGAGTCCCAATTTTTTTAAATTTGTGATTTGGACGAGGACGATGTGGCTTCAAGAACAAAACTCAGAAATCAAGCATAAATAGATCAGAAATACAAAAAAGAAATTAAAAAAAAAAAACCAGCTCAGAAATCATAATCTTGCAAACAAACGTCACAGGGGATTTCTCCAGATCTTATTGGATCAGAAATCATAATCTTAATCAGAAATCAAAACCCAGCGCAGAAAGCATACCTCTCAGATCTTATTGGATCAAACAAATGTCACGGGGGGAGAGCGATTCCGCAGAGGGATGCGCGACCATCCATGGGGATTTCTCCAGTGTTAGGGCTACTTCGTGAAGTGGATTTCGGTGGAGGGAGGGAGGGAGGGATGGATGGATGGATGGATTGATTTCGAGGGGGATTTCTCAGATCTCTTAGGGCTTTTCTCGAGGAGTGTCGACGGGGGAGAGGGATTCGGTAGAGGAGGGAGGGATGGATTTCGAGGTGGATTTCGAGGAGTGTTGACGGGGGAGAGGGATTTGGCAGAGGGGAACGCGAGGGAGGGCGGAGAGCAGAGAGCAAAGGGAGGGGGGGAGAGCAGAGGGAACACGGGAACGTGAGGGAGGGGGGGAGAGAGCAAAACTTAGAATTTTAGACCGTTTTGTAATGGACCGGGTTTGCCAACTCATCGGAGTGTGGTGTGTGATATCAGACCGGCCTAAGAGTAGATTTACTCTAAAATAAAAGCAAAAGAAAAGCTGGCTGTAGACCATAGGTGAGAAATTGTAAAGTTTTTTCAAATAAAATAAATTTATATATTATGTTAAGAATTTATAAAGTTCTTTTATAATATTTTTTTTAAAAAAGAGGACGGTATCTCAATTTTATTCATTATCCTCGCTTATGACGAATGAAAACCGTGGTAACAAATAGGACACTTGAGATTTACAAATAATCAGAAAAGAAACCATCCCATGTATCAAAAAAACCTTGATAGACCATCTATATAATAAGTTAACCAAATAAACTAAAAATACTAGAGCTTTACTGTAGTCACGGCCTGAAGCTAGGCAAACCAAGAAAATCCACACGGAGCAAACCTTTGACTAGAGGGGGCAAGTCATCAGAGTTCCTATATGTACAGTTTAACCCCTCCTTTCCCTATCTTGTTAAAAAGTCCGCCACTTTATTCCCTGCATTTTTGCTATACATCGCCACTACCATAACCTCCAAGAAATCATAGATGGAATTAACCCGATTAACATACCTCATTGAGAAGATTTTTTTGCACACCAACAACAACGCGCCCACCAAGAGTTGAAGTTCATGCATTGAACACCCAACGTGCACAAAGCTCTCTGCCATATTGCTTTCGCTACATCGCCTATGCATAAAACTTGGTCCCGATCCTCTACACTACCCATTGAGCAGCAAACACAACATGAAGCTAAAGGTATACCCACCGACTAAAGCCTTTCATCAATTGGGAGACAATTAAATCTAGCCTTCCACATACAAACAGACATCTTATTTGGAAGTAGATTACACCAAATCCAATCCATCCCTTCCAGTTGAGGCCACTTAATATGAGTTACCTCCCAAGCCGGTTTAGTTGAAAAATTTCTGTCTATGCAAGGATGCCAGATATAAATATCACGACTTGGTCTTCCACATGGAATTTAAAAAATAATTCCATCTACCTCACTAGCATCAACTAGATTAGACAACAACTCCCTATCCCACCTATCCTCCACCCAACAATCCTTCACCTCCAGCCTTGGCTGAGCAATGTTTGGTATAATAGTTGCAAGGGCCCCCCGCGCAAGCCATCTATCGAACCAGAAAGAAATTGCTCCCTCCCAAACTCTAACCAACATATTCTCCACCACCTTTGGCATCACCATACATATGGATTTCCAAAACATGGAGTCTGAGCTTCTAACTTTAGATTCCAGAAAATGCTTCCCCTTTAAATACTTTGCTTTAAAAAATCGAGTCCACAAATTGTCTATCGACAGCAACTGCCAAGCAAACTTCATGTGTAACGCTCTCTGGACATCAGAAAAATCTCTAACACCAATCANCCCCCCCCCCCCCCCAAAAAAAAGAAGCTAGAATAGAATTCAATTTTTTCAAAACAAGCTTTGGGATATTTAAAATCGCAAGCAAGTGAGATGCCATACTCGCTAGTACATGCTTGAGAAGAATCAACCTCCCGCCTTGAGATAATAACTTAAACTTCCAACCAACCACTTTGTTTTGAAATTTCATGACTAACGGTTCCAACATTCTCACATTCACCCTCCCAATAGCAAGCGGCGCACCTAAATAACAAGTTGGAAATTTCCCCTGAACAAAACCCATTAGCCGAAGAAGAGGTAGCCTTCTAGCTAACTAAATTTTCTTTGAAAAAAATAACGCCGACTTTTCTTTACTAATTTTTTACCCCAACCATAGCTCATATGTATGCAAAGCATCCAGGAGTGCCTTGAAAGACTTTCTCACTCCATTAGTAAAGATCAATAAATCGTTTGCATACAACAAATGTGAAATTAAAGGAGCCCCTCGAGGATGGGAAAAACTCTCATTTCTCCCCTAATTAAACTCCTTCTTCAATAATCGAGAAAGAATTTCATCCATAATAATAAACAAATACAACGATAAAGGATCTCCCTGTCTCAACCCATGCAAAGGTTCGAGAACCAAGGAGATTGAATGCAAACGTTAATCAAGTCGCAAAATTTTTCTGAGAAGCCAAAACCTGCCAAAACATTTAAGAGAAAATTCCAGTCCACCCAATCATAATGCTTTAGCTATATCAATCTTCATCATAATATTACCACCAATATTCTTCTTATTAATAGATTTCATTATCTCCTGAGCCAGAGAAATATTCTCAAAAATACTCCTCCCCAGAACAAAAGTACCTTGCTCATGAGAAATAATCCGAGTGAGAAAAGAAGTCATTCTCCTTACAAAGATCTTTGAAAAAATCTTATCGGCCACGGAGCACAAACTAATAGGACAGAACTTATCAAAACTCTTCAGCTCCTGAACTTAAGGAATTAAAACAATAAAAGAAGATGAATAAAATCTCGGCAAGTCACTCCCAAGAAAAGAAATCCCTTGCTGCCTCCCCCACCACATCCTCCTTAACAATCTCCCAACAAGATTAATAAAAAGACGATCCAAAACCATCTGGACCAAGACTATTTAACTTTGGGATAGATACCAGAGCCTCTTTAACCTCCTATTCTGATCGTGCTTGACAAAGCTACTCATTGTCTTCGAAGGAAATCACCTTCTCAATCAACAGTGACAAACCCACCTGCAAAGAAGCATTCCTCTCTCCCAAAAATTTCTAGAAATACTGGACAACACCCAAATGGACCTCCTTCGGTGAGCGTAACTCCACTCTATCCACTAGAGACATGGATGAAATAATCGCCTTCCGTTTTCTGATGCTAGCCACTGCATGAAATTTTTTTGTGTTTTGGTCACCTTCACTAAGCCAATTTGTTTTTGCCATTTGTACCAAACAGGCCTCTTTGTTTTGCTCCCAGTAAGACAATTTAGCCCCTAGCATCTCCATCTCCAATTCTTGTTGGTAATCATCTTGAAGCTAAACCTCCATCTTCTCAATTCTTTCCTCCAACTCCAAGATAGTATTACTAACATGGCCAAACACATTTTTATTCCATGTTCGCAACACAACCTTCAATTTTTTAGGCTTTGCCACAAGTCTAAACAAACCCCTTTCCATCACCGGCTCCCTCCAAACCACAGCCACACACGCCTGAAAGAAGAATGATTAATCCACATATTTTGAAAACGGAAAGGAGCGGGACCATATCTCTCCTCCATCAACGAGCACCTAATTAGCATAGGCCTGTGCTTTGATGTCTTTCGAGATAAAAATTTCGTGGATGTTGAAGGGAAGCAACGCTGGAAACTATCTTTCATAATCGCCCAATCCAATCGAGCCCAACTTCTAGCACCACCCGATTGGCCATTACACCATGAAAATATTTGACCCCTCACCAGAAGCTCCAAGAGACCACAAGAATTTAAACAATTGTTAAAATTTTCCATGGCTACCGAAGACCTCGGATTACCGCCAATTCATTCACCATCTTCTCTAATAATATTGAAATCACCCACAACCATCCACGAAACATCACCATCATGACCCTCTAGAGCATGCCAAAGATCCCTCCTCTGTAAATAGTTGCATTTAGCATAAACAAAAGTTAAATACAACTTCTGGTTCGCATACTCAAAACATCTGACATATCAACACTATTAACGTCAAAATCGTCCCTCCTCAACATCCACATTTTCCCCCCTACCACCTCATTTGAGCAATAAAACTGAAAACCAAGAAACTTGCCAGACAGGACAACTGATCCTCACCTGCAAATGGTTCCGTAATAGCCAAAATAGTCACATTCCATTTCTTAATTAATCACTTAAGTTTCTTCCGCGACATGCCTATCCCTCTCACATTCATCACTAGAACCGAATTCATCATAAATTAAATTTGGAGGGGCAGGATAAGACTCGCTGAGATTGTCGCAACCCCACATCAATTTTATTTTTTGATCGGCCATTTGAAGACTTTCCCAATCCAACTTCGCCATTAGATTCATATCCTCTATCAACCATAAGCTTATTCAGTGATTCTTCCTCCTCACAATCTGAAAGATGACCATCTGTTCTGTCAACCTCATGCACAACACTCCTTCCTTCTATTTCCAAAACATTATCAATCATTCTCGAAGTGTAACGCCCGTCCTTGTGGTGGGACTTTTTGAAAAATGATTTTAGAAAGGACAACAGGAATTATTGTTCGTTTAAAATTTTTTTACTTCCATATCCAGGATGCAAGGCTCTACGTTATAAAATAAAATGTACTTTGAGGATAAAAGAGATTTACAGAGGAAAACATAAATCTTAAAATAAAAAGACCTCTCGTACATTTAAAACGCTCATGCCTAGACTTCCGTGCTCTTCCCCTTGGGCCATGTCCGTCCTAACGCGTTCTGCTCATTCAGTTCCTGTGGGGAGAACACATAAAAACTAAAATGAGTCGAATACTCAGTAAGCATTACTTCATACTGTTAAAATATAATAACATAGGTTTTCAGTCATGCACTCATCATTCCATACATACTATACATACATGCATTCCTTTGAAAACATCGCTAGGTGGGGTTTTCCTTTAAAAAGAGTTTTCTTTTCATAAAACGTTCCTCCCGTCAGTGCCTTCATTTATTAAAGAGTTCGATGCGTTTATAAATTTTTTCTTATCAATTTTCTTTGGCTGTTACACACTGTAACGTCCCGTGTGTTGGGGTTAGCGATCTTCTTTTGGACTCGGATTCGGCCGTGGCCACTGGTTAGGAACCCCTTTTTCAGTCAAGGACAGCACTGGGTATACTACCAATACTACTTACCCAGCATTGCAATCTGCCCAGGCCAGTCCTTGGTACCCTTTTATTTAGTCATGATCGTTACATATTTTTATACATTAAAATGTTCAGTCCTTTCTTTCAGTCCAGTCTTTTCATTCCTTTCTTTTCAGTTCATTTCAGTTCTATCTTTTCAGTCCTTTTCATTTAACAGTCATTTCATGAAAAAATGTCATTTAAAAACGTGAGCTTAAACATCATCTTTCATAGTATTATTTAAAGCGTTAGTTCATGGCATCCTTTGAACGTCAGTTCTTAGGGACATTTTAAAACACTTTCTTCACGTCGTTTAAAGCATCAGTTAAAGCACGAGGAATAGGACTCAACATTTCTTTTCATAGAAAATACATACAATAGATACTGCATATAGTCATCCGTTCACATGCGTACAATTAATACTTTGGTCATAAAAAAAGGGCTGCCAAGAAGGGCCATATATACTTATACCTTTAAACACTTAGCATGCTTTTTCGTAAAACATCTTTCGTGTCATTTCGTAAAGCATCGTAAAGAGAAACAGTTCATTCTCCATTTCATATCATTTGGAAAACTCTAGAAGAGCATGAACATAATACTTACCTAAACTCCATGCTACTTTCATATCATGCAATCAATTCATATGCAAGTCAGATGGCAACGTACATGCATACATATAATCTTAATGTTATTCTCTATCTAGTGCATAAGCAACTAAACTTAGAAATAGAACTATGCTTAACTTGGAACACTCTCCTTCTATTTCGTGCCCTTATGTGCCCTTTACTATGTTAAAACCTTCGGACCCATTTACGGTCACTACCTCTTCCAAACTCAACGTTCTACTTTGAGTGCTTATCTACTAAGGTGAACCCATGATTCACCTTAGAATTAAGATACTAAGACCTTCATCTTACTCTTCTATTGACCACATCCCGATGCATGACTCAGATCGACTAAGTCATGCATCCAATCCTGGATAGTACACCCGTCACTACCTTCATATATCTTAGCTCACTCTAAATCCTCATTCCCATTCATACACACTACACGGCTTTAAGCCAGCTCTAAGGCTTAAGCACCATGCAACCATGTTTAGGATAGATTACCCATTACATATAGTGAATCCGTCCGGCACATGTGTCTAACCAGATTACACACGTACCTTATCCCTTCATCACGTAAGATCAACATATAATCCGTTCATCATAGGTTCGTATGGACAATCGCCATACTCTAGTACCAACCTTCTCCTAACCCGGCTAGCATGACCCTTCATGCTACCCATCCCTCTTGACAATTCATCCCAACACTTGACACGACAGAACTCAATTTACAACTACACCTCACGTCACATCATAGCTCGAGATTATTCCCAAGTTACATCGTGACCTTGTCACATCACCTGACATTTCGCTATGTCACTCTTACGCTAATTCCTAACTCATCATGAGTATGGTCCCTCACGTACTCCTATAACATTGTGACATCTCACCACATTCCCGCTACGTCACTCTTACACTAGCTCCTCACCCATCACAAGCACGACTTCTTGATTGACCATGTCACTTCGCGACATTGCCGAGTCATACTTCCGCTACACTACTCTAATACTATCATGCCACTTCATACATACTCCCGGCCATAAGCCGACTACACGGTGACACCTGTCACGTCAGACTACAGGCCACATCATAACCACTTTGGGACACTGTTCCATAGTTCTCGACACTACTCACTACGCTCTATGCTCAACACACTATGCAACCATCCTTATCTCTGTGACACGCCACATGGTGTATCGCTTCACTCCATGGAACACACTCCATGTGTACTCCCTTCACACACGTTATGCCACAAAACCACTACGGCATACACGCTATATAGTGCATTGCTCCATCACATGTACTCTTCCCATCTACACTTCACAACACAACATACTACACAAATACGCCCAATACTTCACTACACAACGAACTCCACAATACTAACAGCACAGTCCACAACTTAGTCAACCAATTAGCATTTAACATAAATAATGGGGGATAGAGAGTTATACTATCGACGGGATAACCCGTGCATTTTCTGCTAACCATCACGGCCGATGACATCAGAAGAGTCGTACATCGCGGCTAACCCACGTACGGTGGCTGTTCACCTAATATGGTGGCTGTTTGGGCGTTTGGATAGCTAGGTGTGGTCTTAGAAGAGCTCATGGTGGCCTTATGGTGGTGGCAAGGGGTGTAATATGGTGGATCTAGCAGTGTACAGTGGTGGTTAGCGAAGTACAGTGGTTGTTTTGGCCACTGGAGGAGGCTAGAGGTGCAGGCTATGCATAGGAGGGTTAGGTCGTGGTATTGGGGGTGGTGGTCTTGTGGTAGTGCCAAGGTGGCAGATGTCGGAGACACGGTGGCTCGTGGAGGAGTTTAGGTCGTGGGTCTCACATAGGAAAATCAGAGGGAGAGCTTGGCTAGCCATGGAGGAGCTCAGGAGGTTGCTGGTGGAGCTTTGGTGGCGAGGTGGAGGCAGGACAATGGTGGAAAGGGGAGAAACCCATGGGTTTCGTGCATGGCCTAGGGAGGAGCTACTGTGGCTGTGTCGAGGGAAGGAGGAAGGGGGAGGCTCAAGGGTGCTCGTCATGGTGTCTGGTGGGCAAGGTTGCTGCGCCCAGCAGCGCTTGGAGCTGCACATGGTGAACTCGTGCATGAGGAGATGTAGGTATGCATGGGAGAGGGTGGTTGCGAGATGGAGACTGGGTTCGGTGGTGGGAGCTCCCCAGCGTGAGAGGAAGCCATTGGTGGTGGCGGTGAGGCTGGGCGGCTCACCACGGCGCCAGGTTGGGTTGAAAGAGAATCAGGGTGAGAGGGAGAGGTTTCCGTCAGGCTCAAGGGAGAGGGAGGAGAGAGAGAGGAAAGGGAAAAGTGAGGAAGAAAGAGAGAGGGCTAGGTTTTTACTCAAAACCCTTCATCTTGGGGTCTTCAAAACAATCTAATGGTGAGCTTTAAACACTGATTTGAAAATGCGTAAACATTAACTAAATTAAAAACACTGAGAGGAATTAAGATAGAATATAATTTTAACTAAACTTGAGTTTATAAAATAATATTCCTTCATCATTAATAAAATGATAAAGTCTTATTCAATATATTTAAGAGAATAAAACCATCTAATTAATTAGAGTTTTCAACATAATTTAAATCCCATAATATCTTAAACACTTGAAATCATTTATATAAAATGATTTCTCACAATTATAATATTTTTGGAGCTCTTCAAAAATATTATAATTGTCTTGTTTAAAATCAATCTTAGTCAAATAACACTGAGAATATCCCATTTAAAATACTCGTGACTTTAAAACACTGAGCTAGGTTTAGAAATCACATAATATCTTTAAAACACGCCATCAAGGTTTGACATGCATAACGAAGCTTACAGTCACTAGAGAAAAGGGGCGGACTGTTACATAATTCCGTCCTCAGAATTTGCTTACGTCTGAAAGAAGGAGTGGGTTGTTACACGACGATCCTCCACCATCCCATGCCATTCAATTTTCCTCATCAATCAATAAAAAATCTACCAGCGGTGAACCCTCCCCTGTCTGCACCAACCTTCAGGCTTCAACCATTATGCTTTTTGCCCCCTCACCAGGCAATAAGCTTTCCTTCCCAAGAACCCAAACCGACCCTTCATCCCTCCTCCCATTCAAATCTATCAACACAGCCGCTGGACTTCTCACAGCATTCTGAGCCGACTCCACCACCTCCTCTGCACTTAACAGTTTCTCCCCAGTATGTTCCTCCAATACGACAACATCATCATTCACCCCAGGTGAAACACCACATTTTCTGTTGATTGAGTCATCAGAGTTTGATTCACTATAAGTTGAGCCATCACAAGAGGAGAATCCTCAACGACTTGAGTAACCATAAACTTTGAATTTTTTGAAACAATTTTTTCACACCACACCTCCTTATTTGAAACCTGCTTCCCACCCTTCTTTTTTTCTATCCCACGGCATGGCCCTGGTTGCCCCATCCTGCACACCACTTTGGTATGACCCTGTCACGAACACTTCAAGCAGTAGAACCCCAACTTCTCCAAATGGACAGCCTGCCAATGTTTCTTGTTAGCCACCATGATCAGAAAACCTTCTACCAGATCAGTAGATAAATCTACCTCCTCACAAATCCGAGCACCTGTAGCCCGTGTCCTATTCAACGTTGCATTATCAGTACCCAGGTATCTACCAAATCTAGTAGCCAAGATTTGGAGGCCATCCCAAAGACACAAATGCATCCGCAACCCCGGCAAAAAAATCCACTCAGCCACCACAAAAGGTTCTTCATAAAGGGAAAAACCTTTAGACCACCGAAAGATTATGAAACTACACCCCTCAATAAACCACCCCTCTCACGCCCACCCATGAACAAAGTCTCTCTTGTTCGTCATTTGCACTAGGACGTGATAATCATCCATGAAACTCACCATAGGGATCTCTACTAGTCCCTATGTTTTTACGATAGCCAATCGAACAACATCAATGGAAGGCCTCGCTCATATAAATTTTAATACTAGAGCAAACAAAAAATCCTCCACCACCTTAACCATCTCTGCCTCCAAAAAAATGAATCCCAATTCACCATCAACATCTATCGGATACCTCATAGGCATCTTGATACCCAACTGATTTGTGTTACAAGACAACACCTGCATGTATGACTTTTGAGAGGCCCTACTATCCTTACCACCAATCCCACCCCCCGAACAACTAGGATCACCATCTAGACGAGACCCTCTAGGCATTGACAACGCAGATCCTCTTGACTCACGATGCAAGAGGATTTCGAAGAATACGGAACGCCAGGTTTGTGTTGAATTTTTTGCCTCCATACCCTCATTATAACATTCCTTTTATATATAATATTTTTTTAAGAATACTAATTCAATAAAGAATACTAACTGGTCTACATGTTATATAGATTAGACCCTGTTTGGATTCAAAGATAGTTTCATCTCATCTCATCTTTACAACTTTTTTAAATTCACATACAAAATATAATACATAATTCAACTTTTTCAAATCTCAAAATAATAATAATATTAAAAAATAATATTTTGACAATATTTTATTCAAATCATATAAAATCATCTCATTACATCTCACTATCTAGATAGGCTGTCTGTCCTTAACAAAAATGTCTGATTTTAGTAAGTAAACAGAACTTCAAGTTTGCTTCTCAGAGGTTTGAATCCCCCAAAGTCCAAAACTGGAAGGCATATGTGTAACGACCTGACTCAATATTATTAGGGATAATTGCAAATATCTTATGGGGTTCGATAATTGAATTTTTCTTTTTCGGTTAAAATTTTATGGATGAAGTAGGATTAAAATTTTTAAGGTGAGATATATTTTAAGATAGGTATCTAAATAGTGTTTATTATTTCTTCCCCTATTCCGTATGTGTATTCTTAGACTTCCCGTTTGAATAAAATTCTAGATAAAACCATTTTTGGTAAACTCGGCGGATTGGATCCTATCACCTTTCACGCCTCAAAACGTTTTCCTATTGTCATCCATTTAAGAATCCTAAACCATACCAAATACTATATTACCCACGGCACCACTCCCATGCACATGCACACCTCTCCCTTTCCTTTCTCTAGGGTTTTTATATTCAATTCCCTATATATATGCGAGTCTCAACCATCCCTCATGCATGATGTAACCCAGGGTTGCCGCTGCCCTCTTCTCATGACCTCGGCCAGCCATACTCCCCAGAGCATCCACCAAGCCTTTAGCAGCCGCAAACGACCCACGGCGTTAGACCTTGCCAGCGGCATAGTTGCACGATCACACCATCACAAAAACAAACCCACGCCCGTGTGCTATCAGCCGAATGGAAACGGCCCAGCCTCCATCTCCCTAAGCCATTAGACCCACAAAATTGCACTCTCGGCCTCCCCGCAGCCCACAGCCTTCGTTTCGTCCAGTAACCTCGTCACCCAAAGCAAAACCAACCAGTACGAGCCTCCACCGGAAGCAACACGACCTGTAGATAACTACCGAAACAAGCCAAAACTGCTCTGTTTTTGCACTAAAAAACAGAGCACCGGTTCTTCCCATGCACGACAATCCCTCAAGCCACCTCAGCCCGTCCAACCGAAAATCTCCCATCATGCACCGTAGCCCAGCCTTGAACCCGCAGTGGAGCCACCGAAAACTGCCAAGATTCCTTCCCCACGACGGATCCTCCAGCACCACCACAACACCTCCATAGCAGGCCAAACCGAGAGCCACTATCCACGCCTCGCAACAGCTCCTTCACGCCACCGCTACTCACCAGAAAATTTTCTCCATCATCGGACGTAGACCACGAATCGCCCTTCCCACTTCCAGTCGCTATTCATCCCCACCTGTTGAACTCGGTCAGCACCTGCCCTTCACCCCTCACGTAAGTCCTATCCCAAATGCATGCAAGCCGTAGACTATTTTGGGTGGGTTAGTTAAAATTACAAAAATACCCATGTCTATTGAGGATTTACCATTGAGAATATTTTTAAGAAGATTTTAGGAAATATAGGCTATTTTAATATTTTAGGTTTTAATTAAAGTCACTGGTTTAATTAGAAATTTATGAAAATTTCGTATTTTTTATAGGCGATCGATTACATGCCGAAAATAGTGCATTAACGCTACAAGGTAAGTAGCATGATCATACCCTTACACGTATTTATGGTAAACGGCATGCCTTTTATAAAAATATTATGCATGTATGCCCTCCATTGGAAGTCCTTTTTTACGTACCCAAGACATGATAAAAATATGAAAATCCATGATTTTATGTAAATAATTATGCATCAAGTTATTTATGAAAAGTTATGATTTTATGTGAGAGTTATGCATTAAAATAATTTATGAAAAGACATGCATGATTTTATGTGAAGATTTATGCATTAAAGTATTTATGAAAAATCAGGATTTTATGTGAGAAGTCATGCGTCACAACATGTTATGAAAGAATGCGATTTCATTTGAAATCTATGATATGATATGACAAGTATGAATGTGATTTCTTTTGAAATCTATGATATGACAAGTATGCAAGTATGATTATGATGAAATATGAATGATAAGATACGTAATGGCCTATGTTATGATATGAAGACGGTACCTATGTTATGGGCATATTGCATTGCTAGGTTGTACATACTGGTAGTGCACCCAGTATGTCTTCTTTATGTATGGATTCCACAACCCGCGGCCACGGGCAAAATCGAAATCTGCTTAGATTCGCTAACCCTAACTCACGGGGTCAACAGTGGGTAACGGCCTATGACAAGTGAAAGATAAGCTTATGTTCATGTTCATGTTATTTACGTATATATTCATAAGTATGCACGTTTTTCAAGAAACCGTATGTTTATTATGTTTACTGTATGATGTGTGCTTATTGAGTATTTGACTCATTTTAGTTTATTTTTTTCTGTTTTTTAAACCACCCAGGTGATGACATTTATGAGGATGAGACTGCAGGACAGGACTTGACCCCAGGAGGTGAGGCAGAGGCCTAGACGGATTTTTTTTTGCTATGATTAAGCTTTATGGTTTAAGATTTAATTAAATTATTTTGATAAGCACATGAGACTTCCGTAATTGTTTTAAATAAGTGCTTCCGCAAACTTTATTTTTGGATTTTTAGTATTTAATAAAATTTGTTTTATTTATGGAATCCTTTGCATCTGGCGCGTTATTAAAAAGAATTTTTTTTTTTCTAGTTCAAGTTTAGTAGTAGCATACTAGCTCCCCAAAATTCTAAAATGTCCTTATTTGGGGAGCGGGGTGTTACAATATGTAAGTACAGCATTTGGCCTGTCACTGCCGAAATCATCTTATCAAGTGGAGCTTAGCTGATAATCCCAAGTTACAGCTTCATCATACGTTAATCGAGCATGAAACAAATTTTTGATTGTTAATGCCAGCAACACCTGATAATCCTAAGTTACATTAGTGTTTCGGAAAGTGAATGGAATATGGATATTTGTAAAAGTTGAAACATTCTTAGGGATATAATGTTCTTTTCCTTCCTTCTAAAGGACATTTTTTTCCTTCTACGATAAATCAAAAATTCTAAAAATCGAATAAAAACTCCACGAATCCTAATTTTATTTTCTCACTAAAAGTTTTTTGTTTTTCCCCTGTATCTACACTATGTCCTCTGCATGGTAGATGTTGGGTTGGTTTTTTCTCGACTGGTAGTGTTTGATTCTACCCTGAATGTACATTAATATTGTAGCTAGGTTATCCCTATACACACATATACCAATCAAACTTTATATCATTCTTTCTCTTTGCTAATCAATTAAAACCTCACCCTATTGTGTTAAAAACTATTGGCGTTTGATTTTCCAATCCCAATAGAGACAAATAACTTCTATCACTAAAATGGCAACACCACCATTATGTGAAAAAAAAAAAAACAAAAGAAAACTGTGGTCCAAAAATGTTTGGTACTAGAGTTGCAAAGGAAGTAACAGAAGTGTCTTTGCACACGAGCATTCCCATCCCAACATAAATGACTCTAGTCCAAACTTCAGGTTCCAAAATTATGTCTCTCTTTTGCAAGTCTTTTGTACCTGCTAGTAGATGAAATATTAGCATTAAATTCCTCCTTACCTAGCCAATAACTACATATATTTTGCATTTATGTTATGCCAGCCCTACAAAAATCACCTCCTTTTGATCTCAGGTCAAATTCTCAACTACCCAAATAAAACCACACATATACAGAAATTGCCCACGATATAGCATGTTGAGAATGACATGTTGCACATGACACTTATCTTTTTGGGCCATTAAAATTTGAAATTTTTTTATATTTTCTTTTGGGGGCATAATACCTTTTTTCATTTAAAAAAAAAAAACTTTGATAAGTTTTTGTATTACAAAGCACAAGCATAAGGACCTTGTAATAGAGAGGAAAAAAGAGTTCAATGTTATAAATTTGGGTTTGAGCTTTGACTCCCCTGTTTCTTGCTGCTTTGTTGCTCTATTTTCTCAAAATATGCATAATATAAGATGAAGCCTTATATGAAATCAACACACGAATAACTGATTTAAAGATGTTGGTTTTATTGGGATTAAGATGGTATTTGGATATGTACAAATGTCAATGTTTTACGGGAACTTGAATTCAAAATGGTGTGTTGTGCACAATGAGTAGTTGTCGAACTAGCTATGAGCTTGAACCAAGGCAAATGTAACACACCTCAAGGGATTACTGTAAATCTGCAAAGGTTCTACTCACTTGAGGGGAGTGGTCCTCTAGAAAGAGATGAGAGGAAATGATAGGGAGGAAAATATTGTAGAATTCTCATTGATTCATTTTCATTACACGTTGCTCTACTTATATTCTGTTTACTACTAACTGCTTTCCCTCCTCATTACTTTGCTACAGTGCGTACAGCATGTAAAGACCGAATATGAATCGGACTTAAGAAGAAATTGGGCTAACTAGACTGAGGCCCAACCCAACACTAAATGACTTAAAAAGGTTAATTTTATTATGCACTTGCTTCAGACGAATTCCCTCTGGCCCATGACATGCCAAGCCCACGACCATTTCCACTTCAAGCTTCTACTCTTCTTCTAACCCTAAGCCCCTTCAATGTGTTACAGCAAAAAAGGTACAATTTGATTCATTAAATTTGGAAAACAAAGAAGACAAACAATGTAATTACATTAAAGATTGCATAGTCATCGCCCAAGGCATTTTGGTTCATTGACTTATTCTTTGTTTTTGGGTATATATGCAATAATTTCAAACATTCCAATAATTAGCAAGAGAATACTTATATAAAAAAAATTAATTAGCAAGAGAATCAACAATCTAGTTTGCCTCACAGTACTTATATATATTTCTTTCTTCCAAATAACCAAGCAATCTAAACATTATAACTACTACTTTATGTAATTGAAGAGAAATTTAAACATTCTTTTGGTTAACAAATGTGTTAACGTCGTGTTTTGTACGCCTTTGAGCTGGGTTCCAGCAACTCGGGTCATGGTTCCAAATACCTACACACTCAAGAAAACAAGGAGAGATCTTTCTTACGTGAGGGTTGCTTTGCGGATCGGCCTTTACTTATGGGCCGTGTACTTCCAATCGGGATGTTTTAGCCCCCTTCAGAGAAGAGTCATTGGGCCAGCTTAGGCCCTTTGTGGTCCCTCGCGGGCCTACCTCACAGGCTTTAGAAGAGGAAAATATCCTTACAAAGTGGATGTGGAAGAGCATGGGAGTCTGTCAACCCCTTCATCCACATATACACAACACCATACCAGTTTCATCCCACTTTTACTCAAGAAATCCAAAAAAATACCTAGTAACCAATCAGTGGTTTGGGAACACTTACTAAAGTACAAACTATTGACCATGATAATCCAAAAGGTTAGTGCAATTATTTTACTATGCTATACAGTTGCCATTACAAGAATGATACTTCATATATGATACACCACTTCCAGAATGCATATGAAACTTCTCCTCTTTGAGTTAAAGGAGTTGGAAAAATTCAATTCTCTAGTGTTAAGAGTGATGCGGAGGGAAGAGTGTGCAATCCACAAGGTCTAGTGAAGTATGATGCAAAAAAACTTAGGGTGTCAAGCGCTAAGCTTTTTATTAGGTGTGAATTGTCTTTTAGGCTAGTGGAGCACAAAGAGTTTGTTGAGTTTGTGACTGATTTAGAGTCTCGATTTATTTTTCCATCCCGAATCATTTTAAAAATAGATTGTATTAATCTGTATGACGAATAGAAGATACAGCTAAAGAAATTGTTGGATGGTCAAAGAATCTGTCTTACTACCGATACCTGGGCGTTAGTACAAAATATGAACTACATGTGCATTACTGTACATTTTATTGATTGCAATTGGAGATTGCATAAAAAAATACCTAAGTTTTGCCAAATTCATGATTATAGGGGCAAAACTATTAGGAGGGTATTAGACTTGGAATTGCATGAATGAGATGTTGATAAAATTTTGACCATCACAGTTGATAATGCCTCCTCAAATGATGTTGATGTTGGTTATATGAGGAGGAGAATAAAAGACAATGATTGTACTATATCGAGTGGTGAATTTCTTTACATGCTGTATGTTGCCCATATATTGAATCTGATTGTTATGCTTTCCTCACACTTGGGCCCAATCTTTCTAAGACTATCTCACAAAGACTTAAAACTCTTATAAGGCTTGATTCAAGATTTCTAAGTCTTAGCCAGTAACATTCTAAGGATTTAAAGGCCTTAAGTGTAGCACTAATGGGCTTGCTTACTAAACCACCCATTTTTAACCCTTAAGCATAATCACTAATGACACTAAGTGCCATAATTTAATAGATAAAAAAAATCTAACTAACTCTCTTCATAAATAAATCTTATGCTAGAAAAAATTATAAAACCCAAAAATAGAATATAGTATTATAGGCTCATTCTAAGGGAAATTAAGGGTTAATCCCAATAAGTAATTAGGCGGGGTGTTACAGTTTATATTCAATGGCCAATGATTGGGTGGTTTAAAGGTGGTATTAGCAGTTGGGACAAAGCTTCAAGCTATAATAACAGAAATGGCTCTTCAAATCATAGAAAGGCATGCTGTAGTCCAAGGATCCTGTAAGCAGTATTCTTCATAATCTACCTTCCGTTGTGCTTTGTGGCCTTCTGTTTCATCATTTGCAACTATTATTAATTCGTTTTGTGGGTCTAAGTTAATTGTAGATCTGAAGAATTGGATGCTCAAGACTCCTCAAGCTGGAACGTTTTGCAGATTGATTAGAATGCACAGTTTGGTCATGGAAAGGACCCTTGAGACCCCACACTCTATTTGTCAATGAAAATGCTTGCATAGGTAATTTCCTACTCAAAATTGGGATATTTTGTCTGTCATTTATGTCCAATCATGGACATTTTTTCCCTAAACGTGCAATTGAACTGTTGGCAGGGTGCAGAGAATGCGCACACCATGCAAGTAACATATTCGAAATGGATGAAGCTCTTGGGTGTGCCAGAGTCAAAGTACAATATGGCGATGATGACCAAAATATTGAGGTAAAGCAAGTCATACCTGCGTATGACTCCAAAACTTGCAGGTATCTGTTGATTCATGCCCTGTCAATTGCAGTATTGACAGTATTGGAGTTCCTGATTCGGCCTCAGCCGAAAGAAGGGTATGGCGTATTTGGAGGAGGTTGGGAAAGACCTGCAAATGTTTTAGATACACTGTGACTCATACAATAGGGTACAGATGCTTATACGATCTTATATGGTGTATTTAATATAGGGGGATACAAAGTGGTCTTTTAACAACTTGCATCCAGCAGTCCAGCTCAAAAGTTTGATCATTGAAATTTGAATGCAAGGTTTTTCAGTGCATCCCACCAACCCAGAGTCAAGTCTTGGGAAAGATTATTGGTAAGTCATTGTTATTATTACTACTATCATTATTTCCCTTTCCTCGCGATGAATATAAGGAAGGGGAAGAGGAAGGGTACCCAGTCTGGAACCTGGGTGAACAGTCATATCGAGAGATATCTGACCTAAAACTAGAGCTCCGTTTAGATTCGAAGTTGATCTCAATTCAATTGACATCATCTAATCATTATAACTTTTCTAAATTTTCACACAAAATATAATAAATAATTCAACTTTTTCAAATTCTAAAATAATAATAATTTTAATAAATAATATTCTAACAATATTCTATTCAACTTTTATCTTAACTCATCTCATCTCAACTCAGACTCCTGTCCAACCCTCACCTGAAGAGATCATTGCTTTGCTGCACAATATTTAATATTAATCATGTAGGGTCCTGATCAACCTCAACACCAGTGAAGTCAACATATACATCAACATGTCCATATTTTCCACAGTTATATGATCATACCATCAACTAATTGTCCACATTCACGAATGGTTTCGCCCCAGGATTCCTCAAGGAAGATGTACGTTCCTACCCCTGGCCCGTGTTTATATTTTCCGCACCCTAACAGGCCGGACGTGTTATGCTTGGCGTGTTATGTTAACCATGACTCTTATGCTTGGCGTGTTATGTTAGTTCTTAATTATGGGGAACTTAATTTAATCTCAATTGGAAACTCAAGTTGAATCGAACGCACCTGTGCCAATTGGCGTAAACGACAACGAACTGCTTGATGAAAAGTTAGAACCTGTAGATCAAATAAAATAAGATAAGTGGACTGCTATCAATGATTTTGTAATGTTAGTACACCTCTAACCATATATATAATTTTGTATTAGGTAATTTGGTTTTACCCCATATTTTATGTGATGGTCAATATCCACTAGATATGCTTATTTCCAGAATCTAGAATGTAATTTTATTGAAAGCAAACTTCTGGTGTTTGCAGGAAAGGAAGGTAACCCATCTCGAACTACAATCGTTATAGTTGTGTCAGCTATTGGTTCTCTATTACTGATTATAATCGGAATCTTCATCTTCTATTCAAGGGTGATCAGGAAAACAGGAGAGAAAGTTCAAAGTAAGTTCAACATTGATCCACCTTTCCTTTTTCTATGTAGTGCCCATAAATATTGTATATAACAACGTCAGTTTTGAGTTTTGGGCGCTTGGAATATTGAACGCAGAAGCAGCCCAAGTCTCTGGTTCAACTTAAAGACTACAGTACAGAGAGAAACAACGAAGATGTGCTGTTCAAGACTACTTTTCTTCACCTGCCTAATTCTGATCTTGCATCTGTTTGCTCCCACGTTAGCTCAAGATCCCTACGTCTGCTCCGATAAGGGTAACTACACCAGTAACAGTACATACAGAGCAAATCTCAACACCGTCCTGTCGTCTATGTCTTCCAATACCAAAATCAGCTACGGGTTTTATAATTTATCCTTCGGAGAAAATTCCGACCAAGTAAACGCGATTGCACTTTGTAGAGGAGACATTGGGACAGACAAATGCCGTAGTTGTGTAAATCCGTCGAGTCAGGATCTGTTGCAGTATTGTCCCAACCAGAAGGAGGCGATCATATGGTACACGAAATGTATGGTGCGATACTCAAACAGATCTATATTTGGTGTTTTGGAAGCCAACCCTTTATATTCTTTCTACAACACACTAAACGCCTCAGATGTAGGTGCGTTCACACAGGTTCTAGGGCCCTTGTTAGAGAGGCTAAAAAACCTCGCCGCAGCAGGAAATTCTACTCGCAAATTTGCTGTGGGAAGCGAGACTGCCCAAGATTTCCAAACAATACATGCACTTCTTATGTGCACACCTGATTTGGATGAACTCGATTGCAAGAGCTGCCTGGAGCAGACTAGGCAAATGGTATTTTCATCATGCTGTTATGGAAAGCAGGGAGGGAGATATATATCACCCAGCTGTGATTTAAGGTATGAGACTTACACTTTCTATGACCCTATCGCTGAGGCTCCACCGCTGTCGCTACTGCCGCCATCATCCCCTACATCAGAAGGTATGGTACTAATGCTACATGCATGCCCGAAAGAAGTACTTTATATCTTTCTCTTTCTTTTTCTTTTTTTGTAATTTTTTTTTCCAAGGACTGCGTTAACAAGTTTAGTACTAGCTCCTATCATACCGTTCCCATAGCCAGAAGAACTTGGGGCTTGCAGGATTTGATCTGGCTTTTTTCATACAGCATCAAAAAAGAAACATAAGAAAAGAGACGATCGATGGGTAACTTGTTTCAATTATTAAGAACTTTGGATCATACTGTAGAGGACGTGTCTCACTTCCAATTTGTCTCGTTAACCTGCACAATGACCCAAGTGATGTTGGCTTGGTCCGCTTGGGAACACTCTGACGCCTAAATTAGTTTTGAGTTTTTTTAATAATTCAATGAGAATTCAGAAGAGTTCAGTCCCCCAGTTATTGAGGGTTACCTGATATATATAGGATTCCGTTATTGTGCTTAGCTAATGCAGGATCTTTCGATGTGAATCCGAGTTTTTGGGATGCACCCTGTGGTTGAAATGATCACGTATTTGCATGGGATCCCTACTTTCTCGTAGGCGGTTACATGCATATCTTTGACTTGGTCGGACCTTTGACACGCCGGTGTCGTATACTTGGCCAATGGCCCTTTTTGTTCGGCCACTTTTATATTTGGGCCTGTTTATTCAAAATGGGTTTTGTTATTATTATGAGCCCTCCAGCTACCCCGCTAATTCCCTTCGCCTCATGGCGTGGGGAATTATATGTCTGCCTATACTATCTCTTTAGAAGTGTTTTACGATCCATATTATGGGCTCAATACTGGGCTTCTATGGCGTACTTGGCGTGTAGGCTGGCCATCGTTTGTTGGGCCAGGCCCGTTTCGTGCACTCTCGGCGTCCCATCCGTCCTTTTGAATTTATGTGTTGTTGCCCTCGTCTTCCTTCCTTTCTTGATTCTTTTTGGCTGACGTGGCGAAATAGGAGAAGGCTTTTGTGTGACGGTTAACCTCCCTAGTGTCAGGTCATGATGTGCGTGACTGTTGACGTTCCGCATCTTCCTCTTTTTAAATACCCCTTCCCCTCTTTCTTTCTTTTCTTTATTTCGTTTCTTTGCTCGCCCTCTTTCTTGCATTTTTTCGTCTGCATTATGCTTCTTGTTCTTGTCCACCTTCTTTCTTACTTTTCATTCTTTCTCAGTCTTAAATGGCTGATCAAGGCGGCTCCTCCAACCCTCCTTTCCATGTCCCTGCGGGTACAGTTTTGAAAGGCTACGGATGGCGTTCTATGTACCGGGAGAAAAACATTCCTGGGCTTCAGGAAGAGTTTGGCGTTCCTGAGAGTGCTGGCATGACAATTCCCTCACGGGGATGCTGCGATAAGGAAGGCTACGCAGGCCGGACTGCGTTATGTGCCGCCATGTTTTCTCATGGTTTAAAACTCCCCTTCTGTCGTCCTCTTCGTGATATTTTAGACCTTCTTGAGTTGGCCCCTGCCCAACTCCATCCCCACTCTTATAGGACCTATCTTTGCACCTGTATCGTTTACCGCATGGTCTTAGAACCCCTTGGAGATGTTTATCCCGACCTAACAGCTCGGGAATTTTTATCCTTCTACCACCTTCGGTCTAATAAAGGCAAAGTAGCTAGTTTCTGCAAGAAAGATAGAACTCCTGCTTTGGCTCGTCTTGAGGATCGTTATTCCAATGCTAAAGCTTGGAATACAAAATTTTTTCTTATTGCTGGCATGGGCTGGGACTTTCCTGTCGAGGAGGCCCGTACTCGAGACTTTCCTGTTAGGGCGATATGGCTCCCTGCTCCTGAAGACAAGGTTGTGTGGGCAACCATGCCGCCTCTATCGCTTCGGGAGTTGTCTCGAATCGAGATTGTTCGTTCCTGGGCTAAGGCCCATGAGGATGAGTTGTGGTCTGATCTCATCTTGACGCCTGATAACATCGACCGTTTCTTGATGATTCCCGACCGTTCTCAGGCCCAAGGGCTTAAATTTATGATTTCGGAGTTGATCCCGACCTCCATCAAGAAACCTCTTGTGAAGACCAAACCCTCTGCTGGTCATGAGGAGGATAGCCGCCCCGAACAAGAAGGGGATAAAAAGACAAAAAAGAAATCCGAGAAGAAGGGTGGCGAGGAAAGGAGAGAGATATGGAGTAAAAAGAGGAATGATGGTGTGAGCCAAAAAAGGGCTCGTCCTGAAAGTTCCCCCTCCTCGTCACCTCTGCGAAGGAAAGCCATGGCGGCTTCAGAGGGCTCCCAAGCGCATTCGCCAGCAGGCAGAAACTGCTGTGCGTTCTGGAGGCGTCCAGGCTCAAAGACCCTCCCCGCCAAGTTTTGCCGCCCTTACATCACCCGGCGACTCTTCTGTGAAGCCGTGGTTGTGGCGCCCCCAACTTCCATGTACGGACACACACGGAAATCGAGACACCCAGGATGATGACAACACGGTCACGCACCCCATCGACATGTGCTGAGTGTGTGCAATGCAACACGTGTACAATAAAATACGCAGCGGAACGGTTAAATCAAATAACTAAGTACCAGAGTTTAATACAATATCAGAGTACTGAAAATCCACATGTCAACATAATACAAATTTTGTTTACAAAACAACATCAAATCAAATAAATTACAATAAAAAAAAGCAGAAATAATCTTCAACACAAATATAGCCCATGTCCCTACTCCTCAGGCGGAGCCGCATCCTCAGGCTCAGCCTCATCAAAACCTGCATCGAAATCTACAGTTCCACAAAAATGGAACTGCAGGTAAGTAAAACCCAGAAAACTCAAAGACAATAAATATATTTAAACAACCAACGCTATGCATGCTCATGATGACCCAAGCGTAAAAACTCTAGAAAACACATTTCTCGAAAACCACAATTTTCTCACTCACGCCAAAAACACCATTTGGCATAAATTAACAAATCCAGGAATAATTCCTTTAATTCCAATTTTAACTGTATGCACCATGGTCTCCCCTAGGGACCATCCACATACTCTGGCTTCCCATCTTCACCCCACGGGTAACGACCGTGCAAGTGATACATGAGTGATGCCCAGTTCCGCGCCCACCGCGTACATAGCCAGGCATCCTCT
>QEOT01001197.1:96956-130643 GCA_003123785.1 Pterocarya stenoptera
ATGAGCTTATTTTG
This sequence comes from Pterocarya stenoptera, assembly GCA_003123785.1. Classification (NCBI taxonomy): domain Eukaryota; kingdom Viridiplantae; phylum Streptophyta; class Magnoliopsida; order Fagales; family Juglandaceae; genus Pterocarya; species Pterocarya stenoptera. The sequence goes on from QEOT01001197.1 coordinate 96,971, forward strand.
ACATTCTGTTTCTGAACTGTGTAAAAGAGAGCGAATATGAAATTTTATGCATAAATTATATTTTTGTGATTTGATTCTGTTCTGTTCTGAAAATGTTCTGTACTCTGATATGATAAGATGTGATTTTTGAAACCTCTGGCATGACATTCTGTTTCTGCTCTGTTCTGTTTCTGACCTTACCACGGGTGTAAAACTGTGGCCTCTGTTTGGGTTGGTACCAACTTTTCTGTTTCTGGTGCACCCACTTTGGAAACAAAGTGGTTTTCTGCGTGTTCTTTCCTGTGTGCACACTCGGGGCTCCGAGAATGATAAGGGGAAGATTCACATTCTGTTTCTGCCTGGTTTGGCCACCAGGGATAGCACAACCCTACCACGGGGGTTAAACATGGTATATGATATGACATGATATGATAAGATGAAGATGTTCAGTTATGTTATGCCAAAGGGTTTATGAATATGAAAAGGTTGAAAAGTCGCTCTCATTTTCTGATAATACATTTTGAGATGTGCATATGAAAATGAAATGTTTTGTTTTTGCATTCTGAACTTTCTAAAAATGCTCATGTTTACATACTAGTATATGTTCTCTGCTTACTGAGTTGTTGATAACTCACCCCCTTATCTTCATAATATTTTCAGATGATTTTGGACTTTTTCAGCTGATGATCAAGACTATGAAGCACTGGGTGAGATGATGTAAGAGTAATAGATTAAGGATAGAAAGCCTTCGAAGAGTATTGGGGATTTTTGTTAAGAAACTTTCATTGTGTTCTGATGTCTTGGTGTTTTGAAGAATTGATTTTATTGAAAAAAATAGTTTGAATCAAAATTCATTTATAATATTGAAAATTTGGAGTCTATAATTATATTGTTGGAATGTGGGTTTAAGTGCCATATAGAGAAGTCGATATTTTTAAGGTTACGGTATCAAGGATTTGATATATGGAGTTGTGTGGTTAAGTAAATTTGAAGTGACTACGTTTGATTTGAAATTTTATTTTAGTATATTAACAGTGTTGGAGTTGATTACTAGGTAACATGAGTTAACTCTCCAGACCCTCGGGACCGGGGCGTTACAAAATCAGTGGGCGAAAATTACATCCCAAGTGTTTGTTTTATTGTTTCTTACAAGTCTAATTCAAGTTCTACACATTTCCTCTAAATCTCTTGGTTCTTGGTAATTTTAAGCAACTATTAGTAAAGCAACTGGATGTATTCACTTGGAGTCACGAAGATATGCCCGGGATAGAATAAAAAATTATCAAACACCAACTGTGCATGGATCCCATGCACAAGAAGGTGCGTTGAAAGAGAAGATCGTTCAGCATGGAGAAATATACAGCCATCGTCAAGGAAGTAGAACTCCTGCTCACTACAGGGTTTATCAGGGAAGCCCATTATCCCGAATGGCTATCCAACATAGTCCTGGTGAAAAAAGCAAACGGAAAGTGAAAAATGTTTGTGGACTTCACCGATTTAAACAAAGCCTGTCCAAAAGATAGCTTTCCCTTGCCATGAATCGATGTCATCATAGATGCCACTGCGAGGCACAAGATGTTGAGCTTTATGGATGCCTATTCAGGCTATAACCAAATCTAAATGTACCCAGCAAATGAAGAGAAAACCTCATTTATCACAGACCGTGGGTTGTATTGCTACCAAGTCATGTCAATTGGCTGGAAGAACGGATGTTTAAAAACCAAATAGGATGGACTATGGAAGTTTATGTGGATGACTTGTTGGTCAAAAGCAAAGAGCCTGCCCAACATCTGGCCGACCTAAGAGAAGCATTCACAGTATTACGTGGTCCAATGAAGAGCACAATGAAGAGGATGGTGAGAGATGGCTTGGGAACCATCTTGCTCCAACTCCCAAGTCCTCCTCAATATTGTCTTCATTGATCACGTAGTCCATTTATGATTCGTATTTATCATATTAATTGGTCCTTTTAGCAATTAAATGGCAGTATTCAAATGTTCCGAAATGACCTTCACCCAAAGACAAACCATGTTGGTTGTATGGTCCATTTCGGAAATAACTGTATACCAGTGTTCCAGATAAGACTTTCAGGTTGAGATTCAGGAGGTGAAATTTTTTTCCAAGTGTTACATCACTACGCATGACATTAGCCTACCAAAATATTGAAACGTTTATTTGGCTAATTATTAGAGTAGGGCGAGTAATAAGTTTATTTACATGTTTGATTCCTGAGATAATTAAACAAACCACCAATAACACATGAATTTATGTTTTTGGGTTGTGTTGAGTCATGTCAAGTCATGAGTATTAGATTATGGTTTTGTTTGGATAGTGAGTTGAGATAAGATGAGTTGAGATTAAAGTTGAAAGTTGAATAAAATATTGTTAGAATATTATTTTTTAATATTATTATTGTTTTAAAAATTTTAAAATGATAAGATGAAATACTTTCACTATCCATATGGGGCTATATATGGGTCAATTCAAACATGACCCATTTAATTAAACGGGTCAGAATTTAAAATCCTAACATGATCCATATAAACAAGGGTGATACGACATGACCTCACTAGACACATCGTTTGCATGATGCTGAGTTACAAAAATGTAATCACCCAATGTAGATGAACTAGGAAAGTTTACGTGGATGACCTGTTAGTCAAAAGCAAAGATCCCCCCAACATCTGACCGACCTAAGAGAAGCGTTCACGGTATTACGACAGTACAAGATGAAACTAAGCCCATCAAAGTCCACGTTTGTAGTAGGGTCGGGTAAGTTCCTGGGGTTCATCATGTCAAAAAGAGGAATTGAAGCCTTCCCAGAAAAAAATTGAAGCAATCTTGAACATGAAGATGCTAAAGAACCTAAACGACATGCAACGGCTGGCCGAAAGAGTAGCAACCTTGAACAGATTCATATCTAGATCCATAGACAAATGTCTCTCCTTCTTTAGGGTATTATAGAAGGTACAGCCCTGGAACGAGGAGTGTGATGAAACTTTTCAAAAGCTGAAGCAGCATTTGACCAATCTGCCACTCTCGAGGCAACTTATAGAAGGAGACATACTCTATATGTATCTAGCGGTATCCCCCAAGCCGTTTCAGCTGTCCTTGTCAAGGAAGAAGGGGCGGCACAACTGCCCGTATATTACATAAGTTGCACCTTAAGGGGAGCAGAAATCAGATATCCATGAGTAGAGATGTTGGTGTTTGCCTTGGTGATAGCATCCAGGAGGTTGCGCCCATACTTCCAAGCCCACTCAATTAGTGTTTGCCTTGGTGGACTTTGTTGCCGAGTTCTCAGGTTTCCCACTAGAAGTGGACGCCGCCCCGACAGGAAAACCGTGGATCCTTTTTGTGGATGGCTCCTCCTGTCATGCTAACGAAGGGGTAGGAATCTACATAATTAGCGATGGAGGGCACGAGCATCGCTACATGGTGAGACTCAAGTTCAAAACCACCAATAATGAAGCAAAATACGCGGCACTTGTAGCTGGGTTCTCAATGGCCAAAGCATTGGGGGTGACCAAGGTAGAGGTGAAGTTAGACTCACAGGTAATAGTAAACCAAGTGTTGGGAACATACGCCACCAAGGGAGAAAAATTGAAGAAATACCTAACTTGAGTCTGGGAGGCGCGCGACCAATTTTCCTATTTTAGCATAGCACAAGTGCTTAGAGAAAACAACACAGTGGCAAAGAGACTAGTGCATACAGCCTTGGGGATGGAGGACTCCCCCTCCACTGGGAAGTCAAGAGGAGAGTAATAAAAGTCCCAGCGATAAGACCAGAAGCCTACGTGGTAGGCGACGACAACCCTGAGTAGGCCAACGAGATTTTCAAGTACCTAGACGCAGATGAACTCCCTGAGGGAAAGAGGAGGCAAGAAAGATAAGAAGAAGGGCGGCGAGATTCATAAAAGTCGATGGGATCCTCTATTAAGAGGGGTTTCACCGTCCCTTACTACAATGCATCTCACCGCAAGAAACACAATATGTTTTAGCTGAAATTCATGAAAGGATATGCGGAAACCACTATAGGGGAAAGGCAATGGCTAGAAAAGTGGTAAGGGCATGATACTACTGGCCCTACACTCAGAGACGCTAAAGAATTTGTAAAAAAGTGCGTCACTAAAATGGCAACACCACCCTTATGGCTTATGTTAAAAAGAAAAAAAAAACTGTGGACCAAAAACCTTTGGTACTATAGCTGCAAATGGAGTAACAAAAGTGTCTATGCACACAAGCATGCCCATCCCAACATAAATGACTCTAGTCCAAACTTTAGGTTCCAAAATTATGTCTCTCTTTTGCATCAATGTAAAGAGGCATTACAAATGTACCTGCTAGTAGATGAAATATTAGCATTAAATTCCTTCTTACCTAAACAGTAACTACATATATTTTGCATTTATGTTATGCAAACCTCACTCGCCTCCTACAAAAATCACCTCTTCTTGATCTCAGGTCAAATTCTCAACTACCCAGATAAAATCACACATGCACAGAAATTGCCCATGATATAGCATGTTGAGAATGACATGTTGTACATGACACTTATCTTTTTGGGCCATTAAAACTTGAAAAATTTTTATATTTTCTTTTGGGGGCATAATACCTTTTTTCATTTAAAAAAAAAAAACTTTGATAAGTTTTTGTATTACAAAGCACAAGCATAAGGACCTTGTAATAGAGAGGGAAAAAAAGTTCAATGTTATAAATTGGGGTTTGAGCTTTCACTCCCCTATTCTTACTACTCTTTTTTCTCAAAATATACATAATATAAGACGAAGCCTTAGATGAAATCAACACATGAATAATTGATTTGAATATGTACAAATTTCAATGTTTTATGGGAACTTGAATTCAAAACAATGTGCAGTGCAAAGTGAGTAGTTGTCAAACTGGCTGTGAGCTTGACCCAAGGTAAACAATGAAATTAAATTAAAGATTGCATAGTCATGGCCCATGGCATTTTGGTTCATTGACTTATTCTCTATTTTTGGGTATATGCAATAATTTCAAACATTCCAATAGTTAGCAAGAGAATCAACAATCTAGTTTGCCTCATAGTGCTTATATATATATATATACTTCTTCCAAATAACCAAGCAATTTAAACATTGTAACTACTACTTTATGTAATTGCAGAGAAATTTAAACATCTTATGGTTATCAAATGAACAGTAAAAAATTATTCCTCACGTTAAGATACAAATCAAATTACAACTAAAAAATAGAGATCTTTAGTTCTAGCAACTTTAAGAAAATGTCTCCTCAAATGATATTGATGTTGATTACTAAAAGACAATGATTGTACTATATTTGGTGGTGAGTTTCTTCACATGCGGTGTGTTGCCCATATATTAAATTTGATTGTTATGGATGGTTTGAAAGATGTTTATAAATTTGTAACAAAGATTAGAGATGCCATCAGGTATGTGAAATCTTCACGTTAAGATTTGCCAAGTTCAAGGCTTGTCTGGCAAAGGAAAAGATCAGTAGGAGGATGATTTGCTTGGATGTTCCTACTAGATGAAACTCCACATATTTAATATTGAGTACCGCTGAAAAACATAAGCAAACCTTTGAACAATATGTGTTTGTGGATAAACAATTCGTGAACCCCACTAGTGATGATTGGAAAAATGCACGAATTTTTATAGAGTTGCTAAAATTTTTTTATGATGTTACATTGAACATTTATGATTCTTTGTATATGATGGCTAATGTAAATTTTGAGTAACTTTACTCAATTGAAGATGCATTAAATGATATGTGCTTGAGTAATGATATTATTACTAGTACCATGGGCATAAATATGAAAAGTAAGTATGACAAGTATTGGGATAGCACAAATAGGTTCAACTTGATAACATATGTTACTTTTGGACTTAATCCACGATACCAAATGATGGCAAAGAAGTTTTGGTTGCAAAAGGGCAAATGGGATGAGTTGGTGGATAAGATAGAAGACAAGGTTAAACTCCTTTTAGGCCTTTTGATCAAGCAATGTAACATATTTCGTGTTGTTAGTGGGGGGAGTTCTAATGTGGCTCAAGGGAGGCCAAGCACTACTAATATAAACATTGGTAATGAGCCTGCAGAGCCTCCGACTAAGTTTCAGATCATGTTCACCAAATATCTTGAGGAGTAGAATGTTATGGAGTTTAGATCGGAGCTAGAGAGGTATTTGTCTGAGGCGTGTGTAAAAGACTCGCTCGATTTTGATATGTTAGATTGGTGGAGAGTTAATGCCACCAACTATCTTGTCCTTCCTGAGGTAGCACGTAATGTGTTAGCCACCCTCATTTCCAATGTTGCTTCATAGTCCGCATTCAGTACTGGAGGATGCCTATTGGATCCTTTTATGAGTTCATTATCTCTAGAAATTGCCGAAGCCCTCATTTGCACTCACAATTAGTTAAGGACCAAACCTATTGACATCCAGGAGTTAGAAAAATACATACAGTCAATGAACCTTGAAGGTAAGTTTGAAACTTGAAATATGTTTTTAATATATATCTAACTCAATTTATTATATATGTAACTCAGTTTTTAATAATGTTTTAGATGATTATCTAGCTTCATCTTCAACTGAGGATGCTGTTAGTCTCCATTCCCATTCATGCTGAAGGTAAGAGATTTGTGCATTCTTTGTTTAATTTTGGCAATGGAGTTGTTTTTCTTGAATGATATCAAATAATTGTCATTTTTCACAATCAAAGTTAACATTGATATAATTGATCTGATCTTATCTTTTTCACGATCGTATGCTAAGGTTTAGGTGTCAATAGTTCCTCTAGTTGTAAGAAACTTGTCATAAAATTATATGAATATGTGTTTATTTTCAATGACTAGTGATTGCGTGGCTTAAAGGTGGTATTATTAGTTGGGACAAAGCTTCAAGCTATAATAACAGAAATTACTCTTCAAATCATAAAGGCATGTTGTAGTCCAAGGATCCTTGTAGCAGTATTCTTCATTTTCTTCCTCCTGTTGTGCTTTGTGGCCTTCTGTCTCATCATAGGTAATTTCTTACTCAAAATAAGTTTGATCATTGAAATTTGAATGGAAGGTTTTTCAAAGCATGAGTTCCCACCAACCCAGAGTCAAGTATTGGGAAAGATTATTGGCAATCATTTTTTTTTATTTATGTATTTTAATGTAGGTCTTGAGAAAATGCGGGATGTAAAACCATTGCTGAATGGAAAGGGTATTATGAGTGTCTTGGAGCTTAAAGCTGGAGGACTACTTGTTAGGGAGTGGGTAACAGGGTAAGTCATTGTTTTTTCTTTCCTCAGTAGGGTAAGTCATTGTTATTATTACTACATAAGGTCCATATAATAACCCACTCCAAAGCCCACATCCATGGCTTGCACTTTTGGCCCAACCAAAGCCCAACCGTTGAAGCCCAACACCTTGTCTTTTATTTCATTCTTCCAATTGAAGCCTACCTGCACCATACCATTAGTTTTCCTCAAGCCCAAGAAGTGCCACACGCCCCTAGTGTTCCTTCCCAACTATGGTTAATCTTCTAACTAGAGTTAAAAAGCACTAATCATCTCACACATGATTACAAACCTTTAAACCATATTTTTAGCTTAATTTTTATTTAATTTATTTCCCACATTTATAATTTGAAATTTTTTACTTTTATTGTTGATTTGCATTGTTCTTAGAATAACTTAGAAGTTAAATCTTGACCCAACACATGTCAATGCCCAAATCACCACCGATTGGCACCTAGGTGCACCCTCATGTGCATTGCACCAAATCAGCCCCTAGCCCATGCCATTTACACCATTTTCTCAAGGGAAATTTCATCACTTACACCCCACCTTAACCCTCCTAGTAAAAGAGTTCAGTTCAACATTGGATGAATTGGATCCAAGAAACCAAGCCAAGAAACCCAACCAATTCCATTACAAGCCTAGTTGAAACCTAACCGACTTGCCATTGGTTTTCATTGAATTTTCTGCTCTTGGTTGAGCCACTCTCCACGCCACCACCCAGGTCCCTTAACCACTTGAAAAATCCACTCAATGGTGGTAATAATGCCCCCAATTCAGACCAAGGAGAAGAGACAAGAAGTGAATAAAATCTGGACAGTTTTTATTCAAAACCGTTGGCCTCCTTTGTGTTTTTCTCTTTTGATTTTTTTGGTTTTTTTTGCACCAATGCAGCCCCCTACACCTATAGACTCACTCTTACTCTCGACCATGAATAAATCATGAAAATCTAGGGCACTATTCAGCTGACCAAGCATGACACAAAGCTGAAAACTTCACTCATCACTCCACCTCCCACCTCCACCAATCCAAAGCGTCATCTTTATCCAAGGCCAACGTCCCCCTCCCCTCTTGAAGCCTATAAATACCTTACTCACTTCCTCATTTCTCCACACCTCTCTTCCAAGCCTTCTCTTGATTCTTGAGAGCATTTCGCCCCCTTAGTGAGCAATAGAGTGAAATCGAGTGAAGTTCTTGAGTCAAGTTGTTTTGGGATCTTTAAGGACCACGATTTCTGTAAGTAATCTTTCCCTATCTTTTTAAGTGTTAGAATGACATGTAAGAATTTAATTTATGTCATGGGAATGAGGTTTTGATTGAGTTTAATTAAGGTTTAGCATGCTAATGTCAAACCTGTCAGATTTGATGTTTTGATGAAATAAATTACTTTGGGTCAAATTGTTTGCCATGGCATGACTTGATATGATTTTATATGATTCACTAATGTCTTAGAATGAATTTTTAAGGTTTACTTTCGAAGTTGGAAGCATGCCATAATAGACTTTAATTCTATCTTGTGTTGATCATCTAGCATGCATAGGTTTTTATTAGTTTATGCTGAATTTATGGACGTTTTGATTAATTTACCTAGGCTTGAATAATGTGCATTTAGAAAATCCTTGTGATTGAGATAAGAGTGAAAATGCATGATTTAACTAAGTTTTGAAACATCTTTGGGTAAGGAAAGCTAGAAACATCATGCATGTTTAATGGATGGATTAGTGAAAATTAAGGTCTTAAAGCCATATTTAAGTGTTGGGATAAGCTTGTATGATCTAAGCCTAAGTCTTTAATTTGTACCTAAGGTTATAATTACTATTGGCACTTGATGAATTTGAGTACACAATCATCCATAGAGGTTGAATAGTTGAAATCACATCTTGGCCTTAATAGAATACATGCCACGGGTTGGGTGTGATTGACATAATTGCACTTTGATTCTTAAAGTTCTAAGGGAATAGATGGTTTTAGAATATGTAAAATGTGGGGTTTATGAAGTTTGGTTAAATGTGGGGCTTATTTGCAAATAGTAAACATTTAAGGCCTTAGTGGCAATTTTGTTAAGTTTAGGGGCAGTTTTGTAAATATCAAATTTTTGAATCCTTTGATTATGAACATCTTCCTTAGAGATTCAAATTCTAACTTATCATAACTTTGATTCAGCCGCTTCGATTCTCTAACTTCAGATAGTTTGTAAGTTAACTTCTAACTTTTAACTTACTCTTAGATAATTTATTTATGATTTTTGTGTAAACCCCACAGTCATATTATAAATGTCATTTTAGGATGAAATGTTATATGATACATTGAGTATTACATGAGATGTGAAATTTTCACCATTTTTAGGATATTGCATATAAATGTCATTTTCACAAGAAAACTTACTACATATGAACATGTAATGAAATACATTTTTTTTAAGTATAGCATGAAAATAAATGTTTTCATGACCCTAAAGGCTAGGATGAGGAATTATCCTAGTGGAAATCCTCTGTCCACTCTAGAGTGAGTAAGAATAATGGATTCTTTTTAAATAATGTTGAAGCGAAGTTGTATATGGCACCTAATGCTAGTGGGTGCATATGTTATGTGAAATGTTATGATACCAATGCATTGAGAACGATGTTTGTAGACAAAGACGTCATGTCAACATGAGTTGTGCTGCGGTCACCGGCAGGTGCTCACGATGCATATGGGGAACAGTGTTGCTACCATACCTTATGTCAATGATGCCTTTAATAAAGATGAAATATTATGTTTTTGAAAGTAATGAGGTATGAAATGTTCTCTTTCTAAATATCATGTTTTTCAAATGAGAAAGTGAAAAATGTTCTCTGAAAGAAAATGTGCATCAAAATTTTCCTGAAAAATGTTGAGAAATCTGGATGGGAGACAAAATATGGATTTTTTTTTCTACATATCATTTCATGCATCTCATATTTATCATTAATCTTGCATATCTTATCTCTGTGCAAGTTGGTTGTTTAACTTACTGAGATTTCAAGGAAATCTTACCATGGTAGTCCCACTACCATTCCCTTTGTAATGATAGAAGTTGTGTCAGGATCAGCATACAATGAGCATGATGAGCCGCTGGCTTCAGATGGTTGAGGAAGAGCCCTATCTGGAAAGGAGGCTCGACTTGATTCAAGCTTTCGTAGCAAAGGCTATATATAATATAAAGTAGATGCGAGAGTTAGTCTAGCTATGTGATTTAGTTCTATGGAGATTCTATCTTCCATGCTATGTTGAACTCAAGTGGACCTCTTAAGTGAGGAAGTACTTGTTTATGGTTTATAAATCATTGGGATGTTTCGTTCATTATGGTATCAATTATTTTTATCACCCTTATTTTTGCTGCTATTATTGCATACTGCTAGTTGCATATTAGAATGAGCTGTAATGAATGAGGGTATGTAACCTTGTGTTGCATGTCCTGACTCTCCAAGTCTCCGTTCCATCCCAAGCAGGGTTAGGGGCGTCACAAGAGGTATTTGTCTGAGGGGTGTTTAAAAGACTCGCTCGGTTTTGATATGATAGATTGGTGGAGAGTTAATTCCGCCAACTATCCTATCCTTCCTGAGGTAGCACGTAATGTTCTAGCCACCCTCATTTTCACTGTTGCTTTAGAGTTCGCATTCAGTGCTAGAAGACGCAAGTTGGATCCTTTTATAAGTTCATTATCTCTAGAAACTGTCGAAGCCCTAATTTGCACCCAAAATTGGTTAAAGACCAAACCTGTCGACGTCCAGGAGTTGAAGAATACGTGTAGTCGATGGACCTTGAAAGTAAGTTTGAAACTTGAAATATTTTTTTAAATATCTATCAAACTCAATTTGTTATATATATAAATCAGTTTTTAATAATGTTTTGCTTCATCTTCAATTGAGGCTGCTGTGAGTCTCTCTTTCCATTCATGCTGGAGGTAAGAGATTTGTGCATTCTTTTTTTTCTTTCTTTCTTTTCTTTTCTTTCTTTTCTTTTCTTTTTTTTTATTTTTTTTTTATTTTTAAATTTTGGCAATGGAGTTGTTTTTCTTGAACGATATCAAATAATTGTCATTTTTCACACTCAAAGTTAACATTGATATAATTGATATGATCTTATCCTTTTCAGGTTCGTATGCTAAGGTTTGGGTGTCATTAATACTTCCTCTAGTTGTAAGAAACTTGTCATAAAATTATATGAATATGTGTTTATATTCAATGACTAATGATTGGGTGGTTTAAAGGTGGTATTATCAGTTGGGACAAAGCTTCAAGCTATACTAACAGAAATTGCTCTTCAAATCATAGAAAGGCATGTTGTGGTCCAAGGATCCATTAAGCAGTATTCTTCATTTTCTACCTTCCGTTGTGCTTTGTGGCCTTCTGTCTCATCATAGGTAATTTCCTACTCAAAATAGGTTTGATCATTGAAATTTGAATGGAAGGTTTTTCAGAGCATGAGTTCCCACCAATATTGGGAAAGATTATTGGCAATCCTTATTTATTTATTTTAATGCAAGTCTTGAGAAAGTGCCGGATGTAAAACCAATATTGCTGAATGGCAAGGGTATTATGAGTGTCTTGCAGCTTAAAGCTGGAGGACTACTTGTTAGGGAGTGGGTAACAGGGTAAGTCATTGTTTTTTTTTCCTCGACAGGGTAAGTCATTGTTATTATTACTACTGCTATTATTTCCCTTTCTGGCCTCATGATGAATGAGTTTAGCCATAAGGAAGGGGGAGAGGAAGGGGTTATATTACCCAACTTAACAAATCTTAATTTGTAGAACCTCTAATTGATTTATTAAAATTGGCAGCAAGAAAAAGAGCTTGCATGGCAACTTTCCCATTCCTCTGGAGCTGTGGAGGAATGCATTGATTGGATGAAGCAGACCCATTCTAAGCATATAAAGACGGAGTAACCATTGGCTCTCTGTATTAATCTTGATATGTAATTTTCATATATTTTAATATTTTTGTGTTTTGTAAGGTAACGTATAAATACCATAAAATCTAATATGTAGTGAATTGCATTATGTGTTGCATGTGTTTTACATGATAAATATTGAATTTCTTTTATTTTTTTAGATGCATGCATTTAGTTAAAAAGATAATTAATTTTTTTTATATAAAAACAAATGTTTTTCAACATTTTTTCTTTAAAAAATTATAATAGAATATAGGCTTTTAGATATTAAAAAAATAATCCTTTTCAACATTATATTTTTCTTAAAATAAAAAATAAAAAATCATTGGGGTACAGCCTGAAACCTGAATTTGCGGGTTGTAAAAATCCAGATTCATACGAGTTCCAGCCAGGTTCGGAATCCTGGTGAACAGTCCTATCGAGAGATGTCTGACCTAAAACTAGAGCCCCATTTAGATTCAAAATTGATCTCATCTCAATTGACATCATCTAATTATTATAACTTTTACAAATTTTCACATAAAATATAATAAATAATTCAACTTTTTCAAATTCTAAAATAATAACAATTTTAATAAATATATTATAACAATATTCTATTCAACTTTTATCTCAACTTAAACTCACTATCCAACCCTCACCTGAAGAGATCATTGTTTTGCTGCACAATATATATATATATATATATTTATATATAACGTCCGTTATAATGGTGGCTTGAAAATGTAGACGCCTTTTCAAGAACAATCACAATAAATCGTTAAAAAGTTGGATGAAATTTGATGACATGGTTCACATAATTAGCTGTACGTAGATCTAACATTAATACTTGGCCATTATAATTTGATTTCCTGTTTTCCATGTCTACTCGATCTGGTCAAGTCTTAAAAATTAGGCGTTTGGCCATTATAACTCGCAATATCCTTTGCTCGATCAGCCAGCATTTACACGGCAAATTACTGCTAATTTGCACGATAAATATAAAGAAACATGTACTTTTCCTTGTCTTCAATAAGTTAGATGATCTTTTCAATCTTCAGTCTTCACTCCTTGTTTTATATTCAACAACGTCAGTTTTGAGTTTTGGGCGCTTGGAATATTGAACGCAGAAGCAGCCCAAGTTTCTGGTTCGATCGGGAACTTTAAGCACGAGTGCGCATATATTTCAACTTAAAGACTGCTACAGAGAGAAACAACGAAGATGTGCTGTTCAAGACTACTTTTCTTCACCTGCCTAATTCTGATCTTGCATCTGTTTGCTCCCACGTTAGCTCAAGATCCCTACGTCTGCTCCGATAAGGGTACACTACAACACATTTGGTTTTTAGTGACAGTTGGGAATTTGTGACAGTCCCTAAACCGTCACTAAAAAGTGTTTTCTGTGACGGTTTTTGAAAACCGTCACTAAAGATGGATGATATTTGTTTTTACGTTCCAACGAATAAGAAAATTACGTTCGAACGTCACACATACGTTCGGACATGCAGCTACGTACGTGCGAACGTGAAATTTTTTGGAGCGAACGTTCGAACCTTAGTAATTAACATCCGAACGTTACTTATAAATTTAAATTAAATATGTTCTAATTTTAAATTTATGTGGTTTTTATATTGCATAATTTGGATATAAGTCTAAAAAATTGACTTGTATACATTTATATATACACAATTTGTAAAATATAATTATATATTTATATATTTTTTAAATATTTATGTTTATATATATAAACATAAGTTTATATATATATAAACATAAATATATGTTTATATATACATATTTAAATATATATTTATGTTTATGTATATTTGAAGTGCAGTAATTTAGTATTGAAGTAAAAATATAACATTATAGAAGATTGAGAATTGTAATTAAAAAACCATAGATATATTAAACAAATTTGTTCCTTACAAATATTAAAAACAAAATACAGAAAATATGATAAAAGTACGTAAACAACACTCAGATAATATCGTCGTCCGGGAAAGTCATAGCGACCCGTACCTCCTCAGTCAAGGTATCAACCTAGTCATTGAGGATATGTACACGGTGTGACATCTCGGCGACAGACGCCTCTAGAGGCCCAAGCCATTCATCGATCTTACGATCGATATGCGCAGTCAGCTGCGAGATCACTGCATCAACCCAAGCAGGCCGGACATCTCCCGCAGATGTACTGGTCGGTTGCTGACCACTACTCCCCACACTGGGCTGGGGCTACGTCGGAGGAACTAGATCCGCTACAGGGGGTGGCTGACGTCCCCTCGCCTATCCAATGCTACGTTGTTGAGTGGTCATGTCAAGGGCGCTCATCTGAACTTTGGCCAGCTCTAAAGGCTAGGTTGGCACTCCCTGAGCAAGTAGTAGCCGACTGAGCAGGACACCGTATGGGAGGTTGTCCGTGGAGACGATGCTCGCCTCATAACGGATCCTGTGAAAGATGAGGAGGGGCAAATCTATGGCATCTCCACGTGCCACCCGTATCAAAAACTGTGCCCGAGTCCGACTAAATGTGGTCTTATGTGCCACAGGATCCACGTTTGTTGCAACTATAAGATGCAACATGCGGAAGAACGGTAGCAAATGATTTTGGTGGAAGGAGTTCGGCCTCTCAAGCTGCATGCGGTCTCTCCCGGTGAGGATGTAGAAATCCTCATCTCGGTCGTCATCTGTAGCTGAAGGGTCAGCACCCTCGGCCTCTGACTGGTCTGCATCTTTAGCTGATGATGCATCAAGTGGGCCAGTAGATGATGCAGAAGTGCCTACATCTGCCTCAGTCGATGTCTGAACTCCTCGACGAATCCCGAGGTGGTCGGCGATGACATTGGCTGAAAACTCAAATGTCACCCCGCGTACAGTCACGGTGTGAGAGGATGCGTTCTGAGGCATGGAGCACATCTCCATGTATAACTCCTGAACCATAGAGGGATATGCCTTACCTCTCAATGTGCAGATATTTCCCCAGCCTCTACTAAGGAAGACATCTCTCAGGTTGGTATGCTCCCAGCTAAGCTCATCGAACTCGTTGATCAGGGCCTCTCGCTCAACCATAACAGTACGAGACCCGATCCGAGCATTGTCTTGAGTGGCTCCTTCCCTCCCTCATTTCCTGGAATGCAAAGGATGAGCCATCTCCTTAAAATAGAAAATAAAACAAAATTAATTGTACTATTGATGCATATTTGTCTTAATATTAAACTGAGTTGCATTAATGTTCGAACATAGAAAATATACGTCTGAACGTTACGATGAAATGGTTGGACATTTAGTAATATCGTTTGAACGTAAAGATATAACGTTCGGACATTTAACTAAACTTCTAAACATAGAACGTATCATAAATTTAATTGCTATACGTTCGAACGTTATAAATATACGTTCAGACGCAAAATTGTTAAAAATATTAACAAAATTTAAAAAACTTACGTCCGAACATTCAATTATACTATCAAACGTAAATATAGTAACGTCCAGACGTAAAATATACGTCCGGACTTGGAAGGCCAACCGTTAGGAACTTGAAACGGCATACGTTCGAACGTATTTGCGTAACATTCAAACGTTATGAGATGGAATGGCTAAGTCAACTCAGCCATTATCGAAAGCTCCAAATCCTATTTCTACTGGGCTAAATGCCAAAAGGTCACTGTAGAAATGAAGTATACACTTCAATGAACATTTCTACGGTGACCTTTTGACCAATGGTAACCCGTGGTGGCCGAAAAATCGAGTTGAAAATCTGGCGACCATGGGTTTCGGTTTTAATACAAATCGATCGAAATTGATGAATAAAATATACACTTTTAGATAAAATAGAGATGCATACCTTTTAGTGATGGTTGTGGCGGAGTTTGACAGCGGCGGCGACGGAGGAGTGGCAACGTCGAAAAGGAGGAAAATGGAGAAATGAGTTTAGGGAGTTTGGTTTTGGATTTATATATAGTTAACGTTTGAACGTTTTATTTATTAACTTTTGAACGTTTCATAAACGTTGGAATGTCAATAAATAAAACGTTCGAACGTTATCTGTATTAACGTTCCAACGTGGAATGAAACGTTGGAACGTTAATAAATATAATGTTCCATATATATTTTCTAATAACGTTTCATTTTAGTATAAATCTAATTTTAAACTTTTATTAATGATCTTTGTTTAATGATATAACTATATTGTAAGTATAATATATTATATAACATTAATATAACTATAATATATTCTAACTATAATATAGTCTATAACTATAATTGGACAATAGTAACTATATGAATGTTTTAGACTATATAGTAACTATTTATATGTTGTAAATAGACTATATAGTAACTATAATATATAATATAACTATAATATATAATAGTAACTATTTATATGTTGTAAATAGACTATATAGTAACTATATTATATTATATGACATTAATAAATAATAGTAACTATTTATATGTTGTAAATAGACTATATAGTAACTATATTATATTATATAACTATAATATATAATAGTAACTATTTATATGTTCTAAATAGACTATATAGTAACTATAAGATATTATTTTGGTAACTATTTTGTTTTGTGGTTGTTGCACTATTTTATTTTTGGGTTTTGTTTATTTGTTTTCGGACTGGTTTTGTTTTAAGCATTAATAAATAGGAATAGGCTATATTTACAGAGTGCGATTTTCTCAAACAAACTTTTGGAATGTTGTGAGAGAGTTTATAGAAGTTAAGACAAAGTTCGTCATAAAGAAAGACTCAAATGGGGTGCTAGAGAGCAGATGGATAACACTAAGTATGGGTAGGATTTATATGAAATGAAGTCTATTTCCATTAAAAAAAAAATAACTTAATTTTTTGAATTTTTAACATTCTAACGTTAATTTGTTACGTTCAAACGTTTCAAATTTTTTGGTGGGAAATTTTCCGCTCAATTGTATCATTCAGACGTTATTACATATACGTTCGAACGTTAATAAATTGTTGGCGGGAATTTTCCCGCTCGATTATTGTTTTATGTGGTGAGTTTTTTCGTTCGAACGATTCAGTTAAACGTTCAAACGAAAATATTGAAAATCTAACCAGAAGGAAGTAACGTTCGAACGTTTTAATGAAATGTACGAATGTTAATTGAAATGAAATGTTTTTTGCATGAAGTCACGCACGGGAGGGAAGCAGAATCATTTCTGCTTCCCCCGTGCGCGAAATAGAGAAGAGCAAAGGTTGAGAGAGGGCTTGAGTGAGATAGAGGGTTAGAGTGAGAGTGAGAGGCCGATTGAGAGAGAGTAGAGTGAGAGAGGGATAGAGTGAGAGAGGATGATTATTGAGGGTGAAGAGTTTGGAAGTATTTTGGTAAGGAAAAATTATTTCTCTTGTATTTTTTGTTTTTATAAATATGTATATGTCTCTAACAAGTTAGTATTGTTTTTTTGTTTTTTGAAGGATTTGTTATTTTGGCAACTTCAAAACTTATATTTTGTAAGAGGATATTAAAAAGTGCTAGGTATGTTTCTAAACTTTAGTTATATATGTTTATGAATTTTGTGAGGTGAATATTGTGAAATTGTGGTAATATTGTAAAAATATTATGTTATAGATTAGAAATATTATTGTTTATGAATGTTTGTGAATATATTGTCAGTTTATGGTGTTTGTTGATGAATTAATCTTTATAATATATTGTTGTTGGAATATTGTGAGGTTTAGCTAATTTTGTTGTGATTATTGTTTATTAAGTACAATATTGCATGTTTATGAATATTGTTGTGTCTTGAATTTTAAATATTGTGATTAAGGTATATGAATTGGACTTGTGGTACTATTGTGAAAATATTATGATATAGATTAGAGATATCATATATTATTGTATATGAATTTTGTGAACATTTTTTGTACTCAAGGTGTTTATTGATGAATTAATATGTATAATATACTGTTGTGAGAATATTGTGAGGTTTAAATACTTAGAGGGATATGGATATATATGAGATGCATGTGATTATATGTTTATTAAGTAAAATTATAATGGACTTTTGTGAGTTTATTGTGTTTACTGATGAATACAAATGTTTATGAATATTGTTGTTGGAATATTGTGAGGTTTAGAAATTTGTTGTGGAAACTATTGTGTTGTTGAAATGTGGAAGTAATATTGTTGTGGAAATAATATTGTAAAATGTTTATTTATATTGTTGTTGAAATATTGTGAGGATTTTAAATGTTGTGAATATTGTTATTGATGAATATATATGTTTAGAAATATTTTGTTATGTTGAGATTTTATTTGTACAACTTAGAGGGATAACACTAAATATAATATTGTGAAAATTACAACTTAGAGTATAATAAATAAATATAGTAACTATATAGTAACTTAACAAATAAATAAGTATCAATTAGTTATAATATTGTGGACCATAACAACTTAGAGGGATAAAATTAAGTATAATAACTCGTTAATATTATGTAACTAGGAGAATGATCTAGAAATGTCTGTCAAATTGCTTGACTCTCAAAGTCTCTCTGGTCTTGACTGTTGTAAAGGTCAGAAAGTTTGTGACAGTTAAGTGATTAGACTAAAGTTTAGACATATCTTCAAGATCATTCCCCCTCATTGTGTACGTATGTCGGTAGGTGCACCAACATATTCTTCCATCTCTATCTAGTTCAACAATATAAGACTTCCGAATGTTTTTAACATTACTAATTATAACATTTTTAGTATATATAAGATTTAGGTGGTTTTTGAATGAATATGTGTGACATTGCATAAATAACCTTAGACTTGTTCAGGAATTAGTGTACATTTAGGTGTGCACTAATTCCTGAATTGTCTAGTGTGGACAGTTTGGGATTATATCATCTGTATTGCACATTTTTGTTACTCCTACTAAACACGTTTAGTATAAAGTTTTGGTGTCTTCCTCTACTGTTCTTCGGGTATACTGTTCGTAGGGTCACAATCCCTCTTAATGAACATGTATACTTGGAGAACTATGGGGAGGTGCTGCCGAAATTTCTACTGACGTGGACAGTAGTAGAGTGATGGAATATGTGCAATATAGATAATATAATCTCAAATGGGATAGGAACAACTACCTTATAAAAATTAGTAGTGGCAATTGGAGCATTACATGTATGTGGATTTTCAATGTACTATAAGTGTTACTAATAGATAGAACTTTTTAGAAATGGACAAAAGTTGGATGCGTCTAGGCGATAGACTTGGAATGGATTATGCAGCCTATGCGTGTGGAATAAGAACCTTCATTGATTTTGCTCGAGGCTCTGCTGATAGTCGTGGTTGCATTAAGTGTCCATGTCGAGAGTGTAAAAATTTGAGTGCGATAGGATTGGCTGAAGTTGAAAATCATATATTTGTGAACGGTATGGATTTGGGATATACCCAATGGGTATTGCATGGTGAGCCGTATGCACAGTCAGCGGATGCATTGTTCGGTCATTCGAATTATTTGCGAGACGTGGATGATGATTATGAGCGAGATGAGATGGAGGAGATGTTGGATGACATTGGAGCTGGGATGTTTATGGATGACGTAGACGACAATGGCTCAAGTGGTAGAGGGAGTGATTCTAAAAACTTTGCTGCAATGTGGGAAGATGCAAAATGCGAGCTTTATCCAGGTTGTACAAAACATTCCAAAATGTCGTTTATTGTGCGGTTGCTTCATATTAAGTCATTATGTGGGATGTCGAAGAAAGCAATAAACATGGTATTGGACTTATTTAATGAGGTGCTTCCCGATGGATCTGCATTGCCAAAGAACTTTTATGAAACGAAACAGTTGAGAAAGGGATTAGGGTTTGAGTACAAGTCAATACATGCATGCAAGAATGATTGTGTTTTGTTTTGGAAGGAGAATGAGGGGAAAGAAACATGTCCTGTATGTGGAGAGTCGAGGTGGAAGGCTAAGAAAAATGTTCCAGTTAAGGTGTTGCGATATTTTCCCTTGAGACCTAGGTTGCAAAGACTATATATGTGTAAAAAAATAGCTTTTGATATGAGGTGGCACGAGGAGAAAAGAGTTAAGAATGATGCATACATGAGGCACCCAGCTGACTCACTTGCATGAAAATCTTTCAATGATCAATACCCAGAGTTTGGGATAGAAGCTCAGAACGTGCGTTTGGGACTCACTACCGATGGATTCAACCCTTTCGGGAATATGAGTACAAGTTATAGCACTTGGCCCGTAGTGTTGATTCCGTACAATCTTCCGCCATGGAGATGCACGAAGGCACCAAATTTTTTGTTAACATTACTTATTCTCAGCCCGAGATCACCTGGGAATTACATTGATGTATTTATTCAGCTGTTGATTGAATAGTTGAAAGAGTTATGGGAAACAGGCGTCAAAACGTATAATACATCCACGTCGACAACTTTTCAGATGCATGCTGCAGTATTGTGGACCATAAATGACTTTTCGGCATATGTAAATCTTTCCGGTTGGAGTACTAAAGGGAAGTTAGCGTGTCCGACTGTAATAAAGAAACTGCTAGTGAGTGGTTAACATATTCTCAGAAGTTGTGCTTCATGGGTCATCGACGTTATCTACCACCAAATCATGCATGAAGAAGCGAATGTGCTAAGTTTGATGGGAGAGTAGAGGACAGAATTGCACCAAATGAGTTGTCTGGAGAAGAGATAGTGGAACAACTGGTACATGTTAGAGCGAACAATTTTGGCAAAGGTTGGGGTAAGAATAAGAGAAAAAGAGGCGAAACAGAATTGAATTGGACAAAGCGTAGTATTTCTTTTGACTTGCCATATTGGTCGTCCTGCATGTTGCGACATAGTTTGGATGTAATGCTCATAGAGAAGAATATATGTGATAATATACTGGGTACATTGATGAGCATTAATAAAAAGATAAAGGACACGATCAAGACAAGGAAAGATCTTGACAGAATGAGAATTAAACATAACTTACATTTGCGAGTGGACGGCAATAGAGTGATCATGCCGCATGCATGTTTTACGATGACCAGGGAGGAGAGGATGGATTTCTACAAATGGTTGCAAGGTGTGAAGTTGCTAGATAGTTATGCCTCAAATATCGGTAGATGCGTGAGTCTTGTTGACTGGAAAATTAGTGGATTGAAAAGTCATGACAGCTACGTTCTTTTGCAGAAGTTATTACCAGTGGGAATTTGTGCGAAGCTGACATCTAATGTACGTGTCACCATTACTGAACTATGTATGTTTTTTAAAAATTTGTGCGCTCAAGTAGTAAATCGAGATATGTTGCAGAAGATGGAAGAAGATATTGCTACCATACTCTGTAAATTTGAGCAGATTTTTCCGTCATCATTTTTTGATGTCATGGTCCATTTAGCAATACACTTACCCTGGGAGGCATTATTGGGTGGTCCGATGCAGTTCCGTTGGATGTATCCAGTTGAAAGATATTTGGGTCGTTTAAAGCGCACTGTTGGGAATAAAGCTAGAGCCGAGGGTTCAATAGTAGAGGCCTATATACACAATGAATGGTTAACATTTTGCTCTCTATATCTTCGTGGTGTTGAGACACGATTTAATCGTCAAGAGCGAAATGCTGATCTTGAGGCTCCGCCTCCTCGTGAGCTATCAGTGTTTTCCCAGAATGTATGACCCTTGGGTGCACAAACGGGTTACGATTTAATTGATAGAGAGTTGGGTAAAGTTCGTTGGTACGTGTTAAATAATTGCCGAGAGATTGATTGCTATCTCAGGTATGTTGTTGCATGCTTTGAGAAATTATAGTCAAATGTCGTTTAATTATAACTTTTGTGCTCAAAATATTATTTTCTTTTGCACATATATACAGTGATCACGTGGATAAACTTAGGATGGAATGCATAGAGAATATAGAGGTAAGACACGAGGAAGAATTTCCCGGATGGTTTGAACAACGTGTATGAACTAAAACTACATTGTGATTATTTGATTTATAATGTTTTAATTCTGGGTTTCTTTTAATACGTATATATTATTGAAATTGATAGATTTTGGAATAACGTGCTCATGATCCCAAATCAGTTTCTTCTGAATTGTATGCATTGGCCCGTGGTCCTTCTAATAGAGCACTTTAATACACTGCATGCATGGTTCGAAGTTATAGATTCTATACTCTGGACCGTGAATGTAATAGAAAGACTCAAAACTATGGTGTGTTGGTCGAGGGAAGTCATGGAACAGACGATATTAACTATTACGGTGTCATACGTGATATTATCGGATTGAAATATCTGGGTGGGTCTGTAACATATGTCTTTAAGTGTGATTGGTGGGACTTAGGTGGTGGTCGGGTGTCGATACATAGGGATAATAACTTTACGAGTGTCAATACGGCATCTAAATGGTATGAAGATGATCCATTCGTATTGGCTTGTCAAGCTACCCAAGTCTATTACTTGATTGATCCAATGAAAAGTGTTGATGAAGATAGTGGAGAGATAACTTGGCGAGTAGTACAGAAATTTGTCCATCGAAATATATATAAAGCAATAATGAGTGCGAATTACGAGAATAGTAGAGATGAAGATAACACTTCGATAGTAGAGGCCTACCAAGAAGATGGAGAGGGTATTAACTTATTTGTTGACCTCAGTGCACTCAAGTTGCTCCCCTTGTGTAGAGATGACGTTCCACCCATCTTTCTCGACCTGTCCGTATTAAATGATCATTCAATTCAAGTTAGTGAAGAAGAAGAAGGAGAAGAGTCAGAAGAAGAAGATGAAGTAGAATCCGAGGAGGAAGTGGATAAGGAGGACGAAGAAGAGCTTGATGACGACGACGAAGATGCTATTGAGGGAGATTCTGAAATAAGCATGGAAAATACATCCGAAGATGAAGAATAAAAGTATTAAATATTTTATTCATATAGGTGACAATAAAATATTTAACTTTTCAATAATTTTTTCTAATTAATTTTCTTTATTATATTAATCATGCTTCAAGGATGCCGCCAAAACGAAAATGAAGAAATTTGCCCCCTCCACCTAGTCCAAGTCCCGAACCTATTGAGGACTCCCCACCCGAGTGTTTCCCTCCTGAAGATCAAGTGCAGACGTGAGAGAACGACAATCAGTCGACACCTACCAGTAAGAAAATAACAACATAGTTAATTATATATCAATATTTTTATCTCAATAACTATATAGATATAATTATATTATATCTAATAGTTGATGCATCCGCTCGTCGTGTTCGTGGTTATACACGTGGCATTTCTCTTGAGAAATGCCGAAGGTATGGAAAACTCAAGGTCAACATTCATGATAATTCCACTGGAGGCGTGGATGATAGTGCAGCAGTGCTTTCCTCATATATTGGTACAATTGTCCGAGCTTATGCTCCATTCTATGTGCGATCATGGCGAGATGTTTCACTCAAGATTAAGGAGCACATTTGGAGCCGTGTGCTGGTGAGTTTACGTTGAGAGTACATTTGTTGTATACTAGATTAGTTTGAGATTATATTTTTGACGTAATTCGCTTATTAGGACGAATTCGAACTCGACTTTGGCCGTAGCGAGGATTTGACAACTGTGAATGGGTTGATGGCTACAGTATTCCAACGTCACAAGGGACGATGTGATGACCACTTCAAGAAGTTTGAGACGGTTGAAGAGGCTGCGCAATCCCCTTTCCAACAGATGAAGTTAGACGATTGGAGAAAGTGTTGTGATCTTTTCGCAACTTCAGATTATTAGGTATTCTAGATTAATAATATCTAATGATTATTTACATATATATTTGGGCTATATATTTTATGTATATATATATCAATTAACATTCTTAATTAATTTTGTAGCATTTAAGTTCTACGAATGCTAATAATAGATTCGCTTTGACTGTCCATATCGTGCTGGTTCAAGATCATTCCACCGTCTTGCTGAGAAAATGATAATTAATAATATTATAGAACATATTTATTTAACTATTTTTTATTTAAGTACTAATATTATCTTTTTAAAATTGCTAATGTGGCTTCGTTAGAAACGTGATGATCCAAAAAACTTTTTCCTCATTCATGTCTATGCTGCTACTCACACTAATGAGAGTAGTGAGTGGATGGATCATGTCACTGCAGATAATTATGTAAGCGTTGTTATTTTTGTTAAATAAATTATGCAACATGTGAAAAAATTATTTTTTATTTCTTTTAATACGTTACTTATTGTGTATTTTCTTTGGCATGATAGGAAAAAATGATAGAGATACAGTTAGTTTCTAGAGAATCTTCTCCGAGTGACATAGACATATTTACGCATGTGCTCGGGCCCAACTCTAATATGACAAGAGGTTTGGGACTATCTTTCAAGTATTCTGGTTCATTCTCCTCATCCTCTTCGACTTCACAAATTAATAATCTTACCAAAGATTTGGAAGCCGCAAGACGCGAGAATGAGTATATGGGGTCGAGGCAGCAAGAGTTGGAGTCCATCTTAGAGCGACAATCTCATTTAAAGACGAGTTTGCAAGACCAACAG
Organism: Pterocarya stenoptera; assembly: GCA_003123785.1. Taxonomy (NCBI): domain Eukaryota; kingdom Viridiplantae; phylum Streptophyta; class Magnoliopsida; order Fagales; family Juglandaceae; genus Pterocarya; species Pterocarya stenoptera. The sequence goes on from QEOT01001197.1 coordinate 121,631, forward strand.
AAAGACCAAGAAAAAAGAATGCGCAATGAAGTCCAACAGCAAGTGCAGCGGGAGATGATGGTGCAAATGGAGCGTATTATGTCATTACAATAGAAGCAGGGTGGGCGAGGAAAGAAGAAATGAATTCTCTCACTTTAATTCATGTATATAACTTTTACTATTTAATTTTAGAACTTTTTAAGACATTGTTAGTTGTAGAATATTTATGGTGTGTAATATGATACAATTAGTATATTTCTTAATTACTTAATTTTATGAAATTAGTGTAGTTCTGATCTATACGTTCGAATGTCAAAAAAAACGTTCCAACAAGATTTCACGTTCGAACACACATTCGAACGTAAATACATGATTTGACGATTAACGTTCGAACACACATCCGAACGTTATCCTCGTTACGTTAGGATTGTGTTCCCATAACGTTCAAACGTTTAATGCGTTCGAACGTACAAATGTCCGAACGCAAATATTATACATTCAAACTATAATCAATCAACAAACGTCAACTTATGACATTCGAACATAAATTGCTCGGGTTGGTGTTCGGACGTAAAAATTTACATCCGAACGTTATTTTCTGTGATAGTTTTCAAGCGTCACAAAAAAATATAACGTTCGAACGTCACTCCGAACGGAACAACTCCAACCGTCACTAAAAATACTTTTAGTGACGGCTCAACAGTAAAGTATCACTAAATGTATTCTGTAACGCACATTAGGTAACGGTCGTGTTGACTGTTTCAAACCGTCACCAAATGTCTTTAGTGATGTTTCTTTGATTTTTAGTGACGATTTTCTCTATCACAAAAGACAAATTATGTTGTGGTGGTTGACAATAATCCGAATATTTGTTAGCTTACCTTAACACACACACATTATGTGTGTGTTATGGGTCTCTGTGACTTTATAATTTGTTAATTGATTAGATCTTGATAGATCTTTTATGAGCATGATCAATAACTAATATTATAATGTCGATCTCTGGCTGCAGGATTAATATTTCTAGCTGTATTTGAAGAATATATAAAAATATATATATATATATATATATAAAATAATATGCCATTTAATTACCTATATATAATATATTTTCGTCAGCTAGATTCCAGGCGAATGATGCCTAGCTACTTGCACAATATACATATATAAGAAGAATACCTTAGCCATCATGACTTGGTCAAAGAAAACTGCCTGCTGCAATTGACGCCTGATCTATCTCCTCCTTCCATGCAAAAATGAAGTCAAATTGACAATTGCTCTTTGTCCAAAATAAACTACTAATTTCAAATCAACATATGCATACTAAACAACAAGATCAACGTTGAAATATTAGAAATTAGCTAGGCAGCTATATATATATATGTGTGTGTGTATCTCGCAGGCTATATACATATAATAACCAAATATCTATAATAATCATGTAATTAAACTACATGGGTTTGACACTTGATTTACAATATATAGTTTGATTAGCTGTGGATCAGGTACTGTCATTATNCAAGCCGCACGACGCGAGAATGAGTATATGAGGTCGAGACAGCAAGAGTTGGAGTCCCTTTTAGAGCGACAATCTCATTTAGAGACACGTTTGCAGGACCAACAGAGAGACCAGGAAGAAAGAATGCGCAATGAAGTCCAACAGCAAATGCAGCGGGAGATGATGGTGCAAATGGAGCGTGTTATGTTATTACAATAGAAGCGGGGTGGGTGAGGAAAGAAGAAATGAATTCTCTCACTTTAATTCGTGTATATAACTTTTACTATCTAATTTTAGAACTTTTTAAGACATTATTAGTTGTAGAATATTTATGATGTGTAATATGATACAATTAGTATGTTTCTTAATTTCTTAATTTTATGAAATTAGTGTATTTCTAATCTGTACGTTCGAATGTAAAAAAAAAAAAACGTTCCAATAAGATTTCACGTTCGAACAAAGATTCGAACGTAATTACACGATTTGAAAATTAACATTCGATGAAACCTCCGAACGTACCATGTTCGTTCAAACACTTCTTCTTAAACATTCGAACACACGTCCGAACGTTATCCTCGTTACGTTCATATAGTGTTCCCATAACGTTCGAACAAAAATGCGAACGTTTAAAGCGTTCGAACGTATAAATGTCCGAAAGCAAATATTATACGTTTGAATTATAATCAATCAACGAACGTCAACTTATTACATTTGAACGTAAATTGCTCGGGTTGGCGTTCAAAAGTAAAAATTTACATCTGAAAGTTACTTTCTGTGACAGTTTTTAACCATCACAAAAAATTATAACGTTCGAACGTTACTCAGAACGGAACAACTCCAACCGTCACTAAAAATACTTTTAGTGACGGTTTAACAGTAAAGTGTCACTAAATGTATTCTGTGACGCACATTAGGTGACTGTCGTGGTGACGGTTTCAAACCGTCACCAAATATCTTTAGTGACGTTTCTTTGATTTTTGGTGACGGTTTTCTCTGTCACAAAAGGAAAATTATGTTGTAGTGGTAACTACACCAGTAATAGTACATACAGAGCAAATCTCAACACCATCCTAGCATCTATGTCTTCCAATACCAAAATCAGCTATGGGTTTGATAATTTATCCGTCGGAGAAAATTCCGACGAAGTAAACGCGATTGCGCTTTGTAGAGGAGACATTGGGATAGACGAATGCCGTAGTTGTGCACTTTGCTTCTAAATATGACTTTAGAAAAATCGTGGCAATTTTTGCGATTTTATATTGATTGGGAGGAGAACTTCTTGCTCTTTATAACTTATATTCCAATAGTCCCAATCGCCCCATTCATTACTAGTCCGATCCTTCTAGAATATGAGCCCAAATGTAACTTAGGTCTTGCTTGGGATGTTACAAATTAAATGGGTATTTTCTTGAAATCAAGGTAACTAGCTGAAAAATTGAGTGTTTTGGCTGGCATCTTTTAATAATTGATCCATCCATATCACTTAATACTATATGCACATTATATTTAAATACTCACTGTTATTTTTTTGCTCCAAGATTTCATCACGTTTTCTTGAATGCTCTTCTTGAGCCTTCGTTTTGATTAGAATTTACAGCAGCACGTAAGGCTGCATGGCAGCTGCTGAAAATGTAGGTCGACGATTATTCGTAGACCTCGTCTCGGTGGTGCCCCAGCCGCTTCCTGAATTAATGGCGTCTCATCGTGTGCCAAAAAATAAAGATGGTGAATTATTCTTTCAGTTTTCTAAGGAGGAAATTCATAGATCGGCTGAACCTTTCAAGTTTTCCATTGTTATGAAATTCCTCAGGAATCGTCCCTCCTTGGATGCCATCCGGGCATTTATTCAAAATTGATGGAATCTTGATGGCATCCCAGTAGTTTCTACAATGAGACGTCCCAGAAACGTGTTCATACGAATGATTTCGGAAGAAGATTGCAAGAAGGCATTATCACGTGAAGCTTGTGATATAGACGGGATCCCTTATCGACCTTTCCATTGGACCCCAGAATTTAAGGAAGAAGAAGAGCCATCGATAGTGCCGGTATGGATAGTATTGCCTGGATTGCCTCCCAATTTCTTTCATGAATCTTTTCTGAAAATCTTTACAGCGCCAATAGGAAGATTCATCAGAGGTGATAATCCTACTCGCTGTGCGACTTGAACTGATGGTGCTCGTATTTGCGTGGAGATGGATGCTGCCAAGGAGCCTCTATCACATTTTTGGATTGGGACTCTCGGGTTGGGAACTAGCCGTAAGCAAGAAATAATATATGAAACATTACCTGCGTTCTGTTCTTCGTGCAAAATATAGGGGCACAATTTACGGACATGTTGAGTTGGAAAAAAGATTGAAAGAAAAGAATGGGTTCGGGTTCAAGAACCTGTTGATAAAGTAACTGCTGTGGAGGAGCCAGTTATCGAAGAACCGATTGTTATTGTGGAAAAAGATGTCACTAGTAATAAAGAGAACGATGTAAATCAAGTTACAGGTGAAGAGCCAAATCCCTTGAGGGAGGAGATAGAATTGGAGAAAGATCTTGTTGTAATACCAGGTTTGGAGATTTCTACGGAACAGAGGAAAAACAAGAATATGGTAGAAGGGAACGAAGAAACAGTGGAGAATTCCCCTCTGTTGAAGGAAGCTGAGTTGGATATGGTCATGACAGAGGTTGAAAATGTTTCTAGAATTGATAAGAATAATGATCAGAGGATGGAGGATCAATTACATGATGAGGGTTTCTTATTGGAAGAAGGGTCCATGTCTGATCCAGAGCCTGAATTTCATGCTGAAATATGTCCCCAGGATAAAGAATTTCATTCGGAATCAGAAGCGGAAGTGGGGAAGAGGAAATATCGTAAGAGGCATTTTGAAAAAATTAGAAGTTCTAAAAGGGTGATTACTCGTGCTACAAACATTTCTCAGTAATATGGTTAGTTTCTAAAGGTATACTAAGTATTAAGAAAAAGTTAGGAATGTTGAGAATAGTTTAGGATTTTATTAATATACATAGGATTATGAGGGAATCACAAGTTGTAAATAATTCTAATATTGAGGAGTTTGTAGGGGAGTTGAAAAGGATGGGAGGGATGTGCTGGTTGTCAATATGGTTTTTTATGTAATATGGAGGAGAAATGCTGTAATAGTTATCTATATGTTTAGTCCAATTTTAGTTTGGAATATCCGAGGTCTTGGAACCTCTCGAAGCCGTTTAAAAAAATTGGTGATTCAGATGAATCCGAAAATTGTGGTTCTTATGGAGCCTTTTGCAGTTGAAGATAAAATACAAGGTTTGAAACAATCGTTACGAATGGATAATTTTATCACAAATGAAAGAGAGGAAGGTAAAATTTGGGTGCTTTGGCAGGATGACATCTCTGTCCATCTGATAGTATGTAGAGAACAGTTCATTTGCATTCGAGTGGCTGAGAATGCAAGCTTTCTGTGTTGTTTTGTATATGCGAAGTGTATCATGACTGAAAGAAGAGATCTCTGGGAGCATTTGAACACTCAGTTAATTGGAAGTGATCCTTGTCTAATCATAGGGATTTTAATATAATTAGAAATGATTCAGAACACAGGGGGTAGACAGAGGCCAAGAATAGCTATGGAGGATTTTAATTCCTGGATTGAGTAGTGCGGTTTGATTGAAATAAAATCTTTGGGTAGTAGGTTTTCTTGGTGCAATGGACAACGTGGTTTGTCAAGAAGCTGGGCTAAATTAGATAGAGGTTTTGTGAATGTGAGTTGTTTGGTTAGATTCCCGAATACAATAATTAGATATCTACCTCGTTCCACATCAAATCATTCACCCATGATTGTGGAATTTCAGTTGGATCCTTTCTCTTATGGGATAAAACCATTTCGTTTTCAACAAATGTGGATAGATCATATAGAGTTTCGATCGTTTGTTGAGAAAATTTGGCTAGAATTTGTAGGCGGCTCGGGTCTTTTGAAATTAGCCTTAAAACTTAAGAAATTAAGAGGTGCTTTGAGAAACTGGAACAAACAGATTTTTGGTAGAATAGAAGCTCATATGCAGATTTTACAATATCAAATTGATAATCTGGAATTGGATTTACAGCAGAATTGGGATCCGAACATTGAACAATGTAGAATTAGAAGTTTGGCGAAAGCGGGAAGATATTAGATTGGCGCAAATGGCTAAAATAAAGTGGAGAGTTGATGGGGATCAAAACTCAAAGTTTTTCCATGCATATTTATCTTACAAAAGAAAGAAGAAAGTTATGGAGATGAGATTGCAGGATGGTGTTTGTTTGCAATCACCGGAAGCAATACATCTAGAATCTGTTAATTATTTTTCTTATTTTTTGCAGAAGGAGTCCCTTGGAAATATTCCAGATTTATCCCAGATTATTTCTCCTATTATTATAGCAGAGGAGTGTGCTTTGATATGCAAAATCCCTTCTTTGGAAGAGGTAAAATGTGCCTTGGATTCTATCCCTTCTAATAGTGCTCCGGGACTGGATGGTTTTGGAGCGGGTTTTTTTAAACATTGTTGGGATTTTATTAAAAAAGATTGCATGGAAGCAATTGAAGATTTTTTTAAAGGTAAGAAATTGCCTAGATTTTATACTTCATCTTATGTGGTTTTAATACCAAAAATGGAAAGACCAACTGGTTTTGATAAATTCAGACCAATTAGTCTTTGTTCGGTTTTTAATAAAATTTGTTCCAAAGTAATTGTAAATCGTTTGGCACCTTTGCTTCCAAAAATAATCTCTCTTGAACAAGGTGCTTTCATTCCAGGTACAAGTATTTATGAAAATATAAGCCTAACTCAGGAAATGGTGCATTCTATAAATAAAAAGATACATGGTGGAAATGTGGTTTTAAAATTAGATATGGCAAAAGCATATGATCGTGTTGATTGGGATGTTTTGTTGATGGTGCTTAGTGCGTTTGGTTTTTCTAAATCAGTTTGTGGATTGATTAAGGAGTGCATAACTACGCCATGGTACTCTATACTTATGAATGGGACTACAAAAGGTTTTTTTCAAGGTGGTAGAGGGTTGAGGCAAGGGGATCCATTATCCCCTTATTTGTTCATTATTTTGCAGGAACTTCTATCTCGGCTCATAAAGAAAAGTGTGGAAGAGAAGAGTTTTGGACAATTCACTCAAGCTCGTGGTACAAATTTGATATCCCATTTAATGTATGAGGATGATGTGGTTATTTTTACAAATGGAGGAAGAAATTCCATTAGAAATATACTTCAAATTTTATAGACATACGGGCATTGGACAGGGCAGTTAGTTAACAAAGAAAAAACTTCCATTTTCTTTTCAAATAAAATCTCCATGGCAAGGAAGAGAAACCTGAAAAGATTGATGGGGTTCTCGGAAGGTAATTTTCCTTTTAAATATTTGGGGTACCCTATTGTTTACGGAAAACTGAAAATCATGGATTTTGAGGATTTGGTAAGCAAGGTTAGGAATAAAATTAGTGGATGGAAGATGAAACTTTTATCTGCGGGAGGAAGAGTGATTTTGTAAAGACATGTTCTTGCAAGCATGGCTTTGCATTTTCTTGCAGTGTTAAAAGTTCCAAAACAGGTTATCCTTTATTTAAATTGTATTATGAGCTCTTTTTTTTGGGGAGAGAGTGAGGGAAGAGAAAAAAGAAAATGGATATCTTGGAGTAATATTTGTAGACCTATTGAAGAAGGAGGTTTGGGAATTAGACCTTTTGAGGAAGTTCAACAAGCGCTTCAATTGAAATTTGCTTGGAAGATAATGCATGAAGATTCTCTTTGGGCAGATTTTTTTCTTAAGAAATATATTGGCAATAAACCTTTCATGTTAATTGGTACTCCTAAGGGGACAAGTTTTTGGTGTATGATTGCTAAAAAGATACCTATGATACTCAATTATACTAAATGGAAAATTAGAGATGGAAATATATTTTTTTGCTATGATAAGTGGTTTGAACAGGAATCTTTTGCTGAAATACTACCAGTAGTGGATCAACCTCTTCTCAAAATTAAGGAATGTAAGTTACAACACGGATGGGATGTGGAAGTATTAGAAAGATTGGTGGGTACAGATTTTACAGAAAAAATTCTAATGTGTTTGCAAAAAGTAAAGAAGGCAAGGATGTTCTAATCTGGACCAAAGCAGAAGATGGATTATTCTCTACTAAATCAGCATGGGACTGCATAAGGGTGAGAAGTCCTACTCTAGAAGAGCATAAATGGATATCGAATAAATTACTCCCAAAAAAATTCTCAATATTTATGTGGAAAGCTTGGTATGGCGCTCTAGCGGTGGATGATAGAATTAAGAGGATTGGAATTCCTCTAGTTTCGAAATGCAATTGCTGTAGACAAGGCCAGGAGGAAAATCTGAACCATGTCTTATTTGAGGGAGAATTTGCAGCGGGAGTTTGGGAAAAATGTGGAAGGTTATTGGGTATGCCGATGGGTAGAACTTGGTGTGGGACTTGCCTTAGCTGGTTTAGAAGAGCTTCAAATTACTCTCAAATAGGTATACTAATTGGTTTATTGCCTACTATTATTTCTTGGAGGCTTTGGGGAAGAAGGTGTTCAGCTCGTATGGCAAATAATATGGAATCAGAAAATGTGGTATGACATTCTATCAAATACTGGGTAGGCATGATTAGCAATGGAATTTCAAAAATAAAAAAGTTTCAGCAGGCCGATTCTTACATGTTACAAATTCTAAATATTCAGCCTATTCCTATGCAACAATAGCAAGTTAAATATGTTTCATGGTCCAAGCCTACCAATGGTAGAGTGAAGCTAAATACGGATGGAAGTTCTATGGGAAACCCAGGAAATTCAGGGGCTGGTGGAGTGATTCGGGATGAGCAGGGACAAGTGTTGTTGGCTTTCTCTTTGAATATAGGAAATGGAGATAGTAACAGAGCAGAATTACGGGCTCTATTGGAAGGCATTAAACATTGTAGGCAATTTAATTTGACAGCAGTGGATATAGAAATGGATTCAGAAGTGGTTCTCTCATGGCTGAGGAAAAATCGGTGTGGAACATGGTATTTGGAAGATTATTGGGAGGAGATTCAAGAAATGTTAATGAGTATGGATTATAAAGTCTCTCACATTTTCAGGGAGGGGAACCCGGTGGCAAATTGGTTAGCTAGAAGAGGAGCTACAAGTGATAATGCAGAATGGAGAACTAGAAGTGAGCTGCCGCTTGCACTGAGAGGTTTGATCAGAACTGATAAATGGGGATTACCGTCAATAAGAAGCAGAAGCAAGGTATAGCAGGAGTTTTCGACCTGTTATATTATAGCTATACTGCAGAAACCTATTACGTGGATGAACTTATGTTTGTAATTCTTATATTGCAGTAGAAGTACTTCGTATGTGTAGTATCGGCAAGTTATAACAAGGCGTTTTTGCTGGTTTAATTTATAAGTCTGGTTTCGGGTTGTTTAGTGGTTAGGAATGCGAATATTATATAGGCTTGTTTAGTACTGTGTTTAGTTTTCTTTTGTAGTTTTTTTATGGTATTAGGGAGGATTTTATTATTTT
>QEOT01001197.1:131562-202527 GCA_003123785.1 Pterocarya stenoptera
AAAAAAAAAAAAAAAAAAAAAAAAAAAAAAAAGCAATGAAGAATAACATTTCAATGTATTATCTTAATGTTCCTTATTTGAAGCAACGCATGACATGAGTACTGTGGAATCATTGCGGTTCGACTTTGGCACAATTAGAATGGCTACAGATCATAACTTTTCTGATGAAAAGAAACTTGGAGGAGGAGATGATCGATGACATTACTGAGATGAAAAGCATCTAAGAATTCTTCATGACATTACAGAGTATTGTATATATTCTACATCATGAAATATTTTCATTTTTCAGGGTATGCTTCAAAATGAACAAGAAATAGCTATAAAAAGGCTATCTATGGATTCCAGACAAGGCCGAGATTCAGAGTTTGGGAATGTAGTTCTCTTAGTAGCAAGGGTTCAACATCGAAATTTGGTAAGGCTCTTAGGATTCTGTTTGGAAGGAAACGAAAGGCTTCTAATCTATGAGTTTGTTCCTAATGCAAGCCTGGATTGATTCATATTTGGTATGGTTACACCTATGCCCTTCATGAATTTCAGGTTCTACTCAACCTTTTTTTTTTTTTTAGTTTGTGTTCGACATGTATTTGTTTTACAAAGTCAATTGTTGTGACGCCCCGACTCCCATGTACCGAAATGCGGGAATTGTGACGTCAGGATGATGACAACACGGGTCACGCCTCCTAACGATAAGTGCTCAAGTGTGTACAACATGCAAAAAGTGCACAACAAAAGTTGCAGTGATTAATTAAAAGTTAGCCAACTAAGTACTAGAAATTTAAATACAAATTTTCAAAATAAAATACCTTTAAAAAGTTATACAATTATCCAATATAAATATAATACAAACCAAATACATAAATGAGTGGAAAACAAATCCCATAATCTCAAGTGACCGCATGTCACTCCTCTGATGGAGTGGATCCCTCAGGCTCCACATCCTCATCTGCATCAAAATCCATGGTACCATAAAACGGTACCGCAAGGTAAGGAATACCACATGAGATATGAATCTCAGTAAGTAACAACCCAAACAACCCAAGAGATAAAAGTGCATTAAGGCAACCAACATATATGCGTGCATATGATAGAATATGCATTAAACCCAAAACATCATTTTTCCCGAAAATGAATATTTTCCAATACATGCCAAAACCCTATTTTGGCCCAAAACATTCCATTAAAACATTTCCCACCATTTTCCCTGAAAATGGCCGAAAACAATAATCCACCATTTTCCTAGAAAATGGTTCACAAAGAAATCCTTTTATGCAAAACACGCCATTTTCCCAGAAAATAGCACAATAATCCATTTCAACCGTATGCACCATGATCTCCCCTAGGGACCATCTGCACACCCTGGCTCCCTTTGTCACACCATGGGTAACGATAGTGTGAGTGACTTCGTAACGAGCGATGCCCAATTCTGCGCTCAACTCATTCGTGGCCAAGCATCCTCTAACCCCCGTTAGCAAGAGGGGTCACAGAGTCGGAACAAGAGCATTACCATTCCGTCCGATCCCGTTGTCGCCCAGCAACAACCCAAGGGACGTCACTCAGTATATTCCATTCCAGAGTGACCAAAGGAGCTCCACAAAGATAATACCCGATCTCGGCTTGGGGTCGTGATACACACGCACCCAAAAACCATTTCGTGCATGAGAACCCAGTTTTCAAATATACACATGAACATGTACACAATTATGCGAAAATCCACTTTTCATTTACAAACATGAATATGAGTGCAATTATGTAATGTACAAGACATGACACAAATATCCAACAGCCAACAAATTCTAGCATAATCCAATCACACAAATAACTTCATCCTCCAATCCAACCAACCCCTTACTCCTCAAACTCAGTCCGGCACAACCAACCAATTCACAGTAAGTACGAGTTAGCACAAAATACATTTAAATCTCAAAAGTTTTTTCAGAAAATACTTACAGCACTATAATATAATTTTTGAAGGATCAAAGAGGTGCTAGAAGTGGCAGCACAACAACGAAACAATGCAATTTGGGCTAAAGTTATGGGTCTCAAAAATCTCAATTTCGAATGAGGATAAACTAAGACTTGGGATGGCTAGAGAAGGGCTTAGAGGTATTGTGAGGCTAGTGGTGGTGGTCGCTGGCTGTGGGTGGCAGCGTGGACAGCGGTTGAAGGCCAAAACACCCAAATCGAAAATGGAGATGGAAGGGCTTCAACGGTGGCGGATCGGAGTTGGGGAAGGGTAGGTTAGGTAACTGGGAGGCCGTCGGTGCTATGGTGAAAAGATGGTGGCCAATGGCGGCGCTGGAACACAAGGACCGCTTAGCTTGAAGCCGTGCTTGGAGGAGATTGGAATATGGAAAATATGAGGTTTAAGAAGTTTGGTTAAATGTGGGGCTTATTTACAAATAGTAAAAATTTAAGGCTTTAGTAGCAATTTTGCTAAGTTTAGGGGTAGTTTTGTAAATACTAAATTTTTGAATCCTTTGATTATGAACATCTATCTTCCTTGGAGGTTCAAATTCTAATTTAGCATAACTTTGATTTTAGCCGTGTCGATTCTCTAACTTTAGACAGTTTGTAAGTTAGGTTCTAACTTACTCTTAGATATTTTATTTATACTTCTTGTGTAAACCTCACATTCATATTATAAATGTCATTTTAGCATGAAATGTTATATGATAGATTGAGTTATTCTTACATGACATGTGAAGTTTTCACCATTTTTAGCATGTTGCATAATTGAGCTGCATTATTGCATATTTTATACATTTAAAAACAATATAATTTTAATTGTTTTATTATTTTATTATTGGTTTTAAATAGAAAATTTGATTAAGAGGCATAAATCCAAGTTGTGAATTAAATTGATTAAAAACATAGTTTATGCTTAATTTTAATACTTGTGATTTAATTGGACAATATTTATTCACTTGCACAACACATTTTTAATATTTTATTTTTATTTTTAATTATTTTCTTTGTCTAGTTTTATTTTTATTTCTTTAATTATCTATTATTCTGCTTGTCTAAGTTTTATTTTTATTTTTATTTTATTTTATTTATTTTTATTTTATTTTATTTGTTTCACTGCGAATGACTTCTGCTATCTGATAAACGATTTGTCGTTTTGTCCTAGACAAAAACGACCTGTCGCTTTCGTCATCTTCAACCTCATGCATCACTTGGCCTCGACGCACACAACCACCATACGCAGCACCGCTAGTGTCACGACCCCGCCCCGCTAAGGAGCGAGATCGCCACTTCCGTACCTATTAATTACGTATTTTCTTTTTCCTTCTCTTTTTCTTTTCTTTTCTCTTCTTCCGTACATGGTCGATCCAACAGGGAATACACTAAGCGTTCGTCTCTCTCTCTCTGCAGTAATGCCTTGCTCCCAAACCTTTCCTTCATTTCCTGGACGTTTAAAACATTAAAACAAAAGTGAGTCTAATACTCAGTAAGTAGTACACCATGCAGTGAACATACTAGGCATCTATTCTTTTCCTTTAGAAAACATGCATACATAACATTTGCATTTTTATTTCATGCATAAACATTCTTAGACATGACTAAGCTTTTATGCATAAACATTCTTTTCATGCTTTTCATTTTTTTCATGCATAACATACTTTTCGTACATTACATCTTTTCACTTCATAGGCCATTGCACACTGTTACGCTCCGCGTGCTAGGGTTAGCGGTCTTTCAACCTATGGATTCGCCCGTGGCCACGGGTTAGAATCCCATTCCGTCAGGGTGCAGCACTGGGTGCACTACCAGATACTACGACTCGGCATTGCAATCTGCCCGTTCATTCATTTGGGTACCATTTTCCTTTCACGTGGCCGTTACGTATGTTTATTTCGTTCCTTTTGTACTTTCATGCATTTCAGTCTTTTTCATATAACAGTTCATTCATAGGGAAAGGGACGTCACTTAAAAACATGAGCTTATCATCATTTAAAAGCATGAGCTTAAACATCATTGAAAGGCATGAGCTTAAACACCATTTAAAGCATGGCTTAAACATTTCTTAAAAGCATAGGCTTAACATCATTTAAAAGCATAGGCGTAACCATCATTTAAAAGCATAGATGCAACCATCATTTAAAAGCATAGGCTGTACATCATTTAAAAGCATAGGTGCAACCATCATTTAAAAGCATAGGCTGTACATCATTTAAAAGCATAGGTGCAACCATCATTTAAAAGCATAGGCTGTACATCATTTAAAAGCATAGGTGCAACCATCATTTAAAAGCATAGGCTATACATCATTTAAAAGCACGGGCATAAATATCATTTAAAAGCATGAGCTTACACATCATTTAAAAAATATAAGCTTAAACCTCATTTAGAAAGCAGAAGCTCGATCATCATTTAAAAGCATGAACTTAACATCATTTAAAACGTAACTTAAACATCGTTTAAAACGTCACTTAAACATCGTTTAGAGTACAAGTTTGAGTACGAACTTAAACATCATAATAAAAGCATGGGCTTAAACATCACTTTTCAAGACTTCCTTTAAAATGCTAGTCCATGGCATCCTTTAAAACGATAGTTCTCAGGGACATTTTAAAACTCATTTAAAGCATCATTTGAAGCATAAAACATGAGACGTTCCATTCCTTTCCTTTCCTTTACATTTAAACATTTTCATCATCTTTCTTAGTTCAATGCACATGCGTTTTCATGAACAGGATACATTTTTATCCTATACTACATATAGGAAAAATCATAAGTTTCTTGAGAACATGCATGAAAATCTCATGACTTAGAATCTACATGTATGCATTACCATATACCTGTACACACAATTATAATCGATAGGGTACTTAACAGGGGCTATCAAGGAAGGGCTTCTACATACTATATACATTTATTCTTTCACATTTGAGAAACATTTACAATGAGAGAGATATTCTTTCATAAAAGAGCATGGTGTAAGAAGCATGGTCATAGCTACTTACCTGCGAGCCTTACTAGCGAGTCCATCTGAACTTGAAGGTAGACTCCTAGTCCTATTCAATAAAAAGAGGTAGATATATTAACATCCACCTTACTTTAAGCCTTACTAATCGATACGCTCACACGTTCACTTAAATTCCAACTTGGAATTAAACGTTCCCTTAACCCGTTCGTCTACCCATCAAGCACGGCACTAAGCCAACACATTAAAATCTTCATTCTAAACATATTTAAAGAAACTCATAGAAGTAAATAACATGCTTGCCATCTCTCTAAAATTAAACGTAACGTAAAATATAACAAGGTTACCCGCTTAATAGGTTTTAAAACTTTTAAGTACTTAAGCTTATGCTTTACTTACTTAATACCATTTAAAACAAGATATAAATTACAAGACCCAAGCAAGATCTCTTAAACCAAAACTCTAGTATCTTAAAAAAAAAATAGATTTCCAACCAACATCAATAAAAGGCACATGGTACCAATATATATATATATAAATTAGAATCACATTAATCATCATCTATGATTAAACCAAGTTTAAGAATAACTTATCAAAATTCGAAATATAGGAAATCACATAGCAAAAACCCACTTTAACATATTCGGTTTGGGCTAAAACTAGAGCACTCATACTTATTTGCAATATAGGAAATTAACTATATCAAAATATAAGCTAAAACAACTCAGTAGGCTTCCAAAATCATATTAAAAATAAATAAGTTAAACTAGGATTTTTACCTTACACTCTTAGCTCCTCGAAGCAAGCTTACTAGCTTAAATTAAATTTCTTAGTGGCTTACTTAGGCCATAAGCCTAGAAGAAGTATGCTTAAATCACCACTTCAACTTTACTAACTTAACACTTAAAGACATGATAATTTAAAACATGCCTTGGTTTAATAGACCTCAAGGAATAAACACAACAAACATCTTATAGCTATCTACGGCTGGAATCAAGAAATAATGAAATACACGACTAGAAGAAGTAAAGCATACACACGGCTGGAACACTCACCACAACAGAGCATATGCACAACTAGAATTAAAAAAAACAGAGCATAATTTGGCTGGAAATCAACAAGAAAATAGAGCAAACACACGGATGGAAATCACAGGACATATACACGGTTGGGAACCCGGAAAACAGAGCACATCCCTTCCATTTGGTTATCAACTAGTTAAAGTATAAATTAGGAGGAACAAGTGAGGAAATAAACTCAGAAAATCACTACACAGCAGTCGGCCAGCACAGAAAATCCAAAACTCCTATGGCATAGTTCACTCGGCAGTCCCAAAATCACAAGAAGAATTTGGAAAAACAGAGCACTACCTAGTTTAGCAAGCCATGAACGGGAGGAGAAGGAGAACCGAAGGCCAACCCAGCAATTTCGTCCTCCTAGAGATGCTTCAGCCGAAACTCAGTGTAAGAGAGGAGATAGAGAATCGGCTTGAGAGAAGGGAGAGGTGTTCGGTGCAGGTGAAACCGAGAGGGTCCTTTCGTGGGGTTAGAAGGGCTGGAACTAGAGCTTGATGAAGCTCTCCTTGGCTTGCTCTGGAAGCCGAAACCAACGTGTAGGAAAAGGAAGAAGAGAGACCCGATCGGCTTGTCCAAGAAGCTTGAAGTGTTGTGTAAGAGAGAGGGGTCCAAATGGTATAGGGGAGGTCGGTCAACCATGGTGATAAAGTGGGTCAAGGCTTCTCTTGGAAGCTAAATGAATGGATGGTGTGGATTAGTCCTTGGAAAATTTATACTTATCCTATGGTGGATAATATTGGGGCCACTCTTTAATTTAAATAAAAAGGTAGGGGCTTTAAAAATATATTTTAAGATCTGAAAATATTTCCTTAAATTATTTTTAATGACCCACATTAAAATAAGAGCACACATATCTTGAAATAAAATAATAAAATATTAAAATCATGAAAATCTTTATCTCAAATATATGACTTAATAAATTAAATTGAAAGAAATGACGTAAGGACCTACGTAGTAGGATGCGGTTATTACAGCCAGTCACGGCCAAAAGCCTAGCTGCACCTTCACGCTGCAGTTCTCCTCTGCACGTCCAACTGCCCCGCCATGCCCAGCCACCTTGAGCCACGTCTACAGTCTCCATACACGGCAGCACCTCCACCTCGCTGCTGACGTTCATCCACAGCAGTGCGCACGTCGTCACCATCTGAAGCTCCATGCACAACGCAGCACCAACCCCATGCATGCCGTAACCTTCTCCTGTGCAGCCCAGCTAGAAGCACCTTCACGTCAATCTCTGCATGCACAACCCACGCACAGCCACTCCGTAGCCCTCCACGGTTGCAACTCCCACACTACCTCTCTGCTCCATCTCTCTAATGGAGGAAAGCAGAAAAAAATAAAATGGAAAGAGAAAAGAGAGAAAGGCACGGGAAGGAGAAACACACGAATGAAATAGAAGAGAAAAGCAACGGACAAAAACTCATGCGGGAATGCAGGGAGGAAAACATGGAAAGGAAAATGGGACCTGCTTGTATGTGGAGATGAACGAAATGAAAGCCTATATAAAGAGCTATCATACGGACGAGAAGGGCAGCTCATTTTTTATTACTCTTCCGCAGTTCATTTCTCTTTGTAGAGTTTATTTGAGTTTATTTCATTTGAGAAATAATTTATTTTCTTAAAGCTTTTTTGTAATATTTGGTGTTGTGTTTTATTTTTGTTTTCTTATGGAGAATTTATCCTTGAGTTCCATGGTTTTTGTAATGAACATGGTTGGCTAAATTTTCATACTAAGGTTAAGAGGTGAAGTCTAATGATTTAAATATTGCTTTGAATCAACAATAGAATTTATATTGTGAGTTTGAAAGAATTTTTGGTGTTATTATTAGAAACTTTGATTATCTATACATTTATCTTGATTCATTGTGATTTTTTAATACAGTGAATGCTTGAAAAATTTCTATGATAATCAAATGGACTTGTGAATGTTTCTACCATCAATTATTCAAACTTAATCTTTGGTGATTAGTTTTCTTGGGCTTAACTATTAAATTTTCCAGTTAGACGGAATCATTATTCTAGTTTAACTAAGCTAAATTGATTGGAAACAATATTCTAAATTATTAGACGGATCCTCGAAGCCTTAGTCATTCTCCATATTGATTTATTTTATCATTTCAGTTATATTTTGTTACTTTAAAAATTCTCATCTCAATAATCTCCTCTATTTGATTGCACGTTCCTTTTAATAATCTGTTTTCATTGTTTAATTTTATTCTCTTTATCACATTAGTCAATTCCTGTGTGTTCGATCCTGTAAGGTACTACAACACCTGTATACTTGCAGGTAAAACTGCTCTGAATTTTTGGTTCATTATTTTGAGCTAAAGTTCAGCCGCAACAAGTTTTTGGCACCGTTGCCGGGGATTGCAACATGTGGTAAAATATATATAAATATTTTTCTAACTTTCTCTTGTTTTGCAAATACTATTTTTGTTTAAGAAAGAGATTGTGTGGCA
Organism: Pterocarya stenoptera; assembly: GCA_003123785.1. Classification (NCBI taxonomy): domain Eukaryota; kingdom Viridiplantae; phylum Streptophyta; class Magnoliopsida; order Fagales; family Juglandaceae; genus Pterocarya; species Pterocarya stenoptera. The sequence continues at coordinate 140,025 of QEOT01001197.1, forward strand.
TTGCTTTCATATTCATATCATTTTGTAATCTCGTTCCTTTCTCTATCAGTGTTTGCATGCATAGATATAGAAACGAGTTGGGTAGATTTGCAAGGAGAGCTAAAGTAGACACTGATACTCTCTTTGATAATTTGTTTGACACACCTTCTAATTTTGATACACATTCTATTTCATCATTTTCTTCGTCTAACATGAGTGTGCACGAAGATCAACCTAGAACTCTACAAGAGTACCTTCACCCTACACGCACAGCAACACCATCATGCATTATATTTCCTCCTGATATTCCTCCAGTGGATTTCAAACCTGATATGATACAACTTCTCCCTAATTTTCATGGTCTGGAGAGTGAAAATCCATATGTGCATATTAGGGAATTTGAAGAGAGGTGTTTTACCTGCAAGTATACAGGTGTTGTAGTACCTTACAGGATCGAATCCACAGGGATTGACTAATGTGATAAAGAGAATAAAATTAAATAATAAAAATAGATTATTGAAAGGAACGTGCAATCAAATAGTGAAGATTACTGAGATTAAGATTTTTAAATTAACAGAATATAAGTAAAATGATAAAATAAATCAATATAGATAACGACTAAGGTTTCGAGGATCCGTCTAATAATTTAGAATATTGTTTCCAATCAATTTAGCTCAGTTAAACTAGAATAATGATTCTGTCTAACTAGAAGATTTAACAGTTAAGCCTAAGAAAACTAATCACCGAAGATTAAGTTTGAATAATTGATGGTAGAAATATTCATAAGTCCATTTGATTATCAAAGGGATTTTTCAAGCATTTACTGTATTCAAAAATCACAATAAATCAAGAGAAATATATAGATAATCAAAGTTTCTAATAATAACACCAAAAATTCTTTCGATCACTAAAGATTAAGTTTGAACAATTTATGGTAGAAACATTCACAAGTCCATTTGAATATCACATGGATTTTTTAAGCATCCAATGTATTCGAAAATCACAATGGATCAAGAAAAGTATATAGATAATCAAAGTTTATAATAATAAAACCTTTCAATAGATCAAACTCACAATATAAATTATATTGTTGATCCAAATCAATATTTAAATCATTAGACTTCACCTCTTAACCTTAGTATAAAAATTTAGCCAACCATGTTCATTACAAGAACCATGGAATTCGAGGATAAATTATCCATAAGAAAACTAAAATAAAACACAACACCAAATATTACAAAACAAGCTTAAAGAAAATAAATTAATTCTCAAGTGAAATAAACTCAAATAAACTCTACAAATTAAGAGAAATGAACTGTGGAAGAGTAATAAAAAATGAGCTGCCCTTCTCATGTAAATCTCACATTCATATTATAAATATCATTTTAGCATGAAATGTTATATGATAGATTGAGTTACTTTCTTACATGACATGTGAAGTTTTCACCATTTTTAGCATGTTGCATAAATGTCATTTTCACATGAAAGCTTGCTACATATATACGTCATGAAATACATTTTTTAAGCATAGCATGAAAATTGTAACAGCCCGCTAGAAATTCAATGGTGGAATTTCTATAGGTTTTAGGAACCTCGTGAAAATACCGTAAGTTTTTACGATTTAACCAATTGCGTAGGTTTTAGTGTGTCAGCACAACTAGAGTTTTTTTTTTTTTTTTTAAAGGTCGGAGATCAAGTCTGTCAGCACAGCTAGAGTTATTGTTCACTATGGTGCCAGAAATGTGATCTTATTTATTTGATATAGTTAGAAGAGTCAAATTGAGTTATGGTCTGCGCCATTAGACTCAGTTGATTATTTAGGATTTTATGGCACAATAACCCCATTTTTAATTTTCGAATGAAATGTTTGTTCGAAAACACATTTTGCTTATGTCGAGGCACTTCAAGATTTAATATTAATAGATGAATTGCACCGCTAGGTTTGTATGAATATTTAAGATTTTACAGTGCAAATTTTATATTTCACGTTCCCGGAGTGAATAGTAACCTCTATAGTAGCATCTAGTACAATGTTTCAGAATCACAGTATGGAATGCTCAAATTAGGTTAGAGAAGTTTTTTTTGAACACTTTGCAAGATCTTAGCCACACTTGGTGAATAGTAATGAATACTTGGTACAAAGAGGAGCAATGAGATGATTTGTGAAGGAATCAAAGTGTGAGATCATGCCACCAAAGTGAAACCCTATTCTTTTTTTTTTTTCATTTGATCAACCATTTTGTGCCAGACCAAAGAGGGTTTCAACCCTAGTGAAACCCTAAATGGTTGGATCCAATTGAAACCCCAAAAGCTTGGTTGAAACTAAAACTCTAAACGATTTCCCTAAACCCTAATGTTGGCCTCCAAATCCTATTTGATCCAATTTCTAGCATTGTGTTTAATCAATTAATTAAATCACTTTCACATGCTATTAATTCCTCAAATTCATGTTATGAAATCATTATCCAACCCTTCCAACCCTTTAAACCTTGAAACTTTGGTTGGGCAAAAAACAAATTGGATTTGGGTTTAATAGCATCCCAAACCTTCTCTAAATCCCAAATTGAAGCCTACTTGGTTGAGGCCCACCAAAGCCCATGAATTTGAATTTGGCCATCTTGGCAAGACTTCTTAAAGAAATTTCCTCCTCCACATGGCAGGCCATCCAATGCCCTTGGCTGCACCCAATAGTGCTTTGATGTGAGAGGGAAAATCCACCTCATCACCCTCCATACCACACGGCAGCAGCAGGCAGTCCTTGCCCCTCACTGTTTTTCACTTTATGTGACATAGGCACTTCTAATCAAAGGTCATTCAAGCCCATATCTCCCCCATTTAGAAGTATAAAGTCGTGCAAGACACACTTCACTTCATTTCATCACTTCTTCATCCCGTTCTTTGAGAGAAACCCAAAAGAGCTCTCTCAGGCAAATTTCTAAGTCATTTTGCGTGGCAGTTTTCAACTCTTTGTAAGCATTTTCTCGCAATGACTCCTTCATGAAAGTTATTCATCTTTGAGTGTAGTTTCTGCGAATATCTTATTTGTCATTTGGTTGGTCAAAAGTTTTTTTAACAATGAAAAGGTCATTCTGGGTGTTAAACTGAAGAGTGTGTTATATTTTGGAGCTTTTGATCAAGCTAATGGATATATCTTGGTCCGAATGTTTTAAGGAATGTTTTTAACATGTGTTTATGAATGTTCATTGAGGATTTGTTTCATGACTAAAGCTTTTAATGAAATATTTTCTTAAATATAGAAACTTAGAAACTAGAAGTGGAAAAATAGTTTTTGTTTTGAGAAAGTTTGAATATTTTGTGGTCTAATCTTACTCCAATGGCTTTGATATTTTTTTTTTGATGATCTTATGTCTCTTATATGCATATTAGCATATTGGTTTAAAGATATTTAGTATTATTTTCAAATATATGATTTTTTCTATGCAAGAAGATTTCGGTTAGACCTAAGATTTGATGTTTCTAGGTTAGATCCATGTTTTTATTGATTTTTAGCCATGTGATTTTAAGTTTGATGGTTGGATCTTCTTTAGGACAAATTTTTAAACCATGTAATGTTTTAGTTTGAAGATCTCATATTTTTAAGTCATGAAATAAGAGATTGATCAAAGCTAGTTAAGGAAAAGTTTTTGTTTTTGGACTAAGTGTAGAACCGAAAACTCCAAGTGTTGTTTTGTGATTTTTGGTGAATTTTATTTGATGATTTAAAGCATAGTTGATCTTAGGATGATGTTATGAATACGTTAGATTTAAGATTTGATTTTTTTGAAATTCTTGGAGATGTTTTGAATAAAGTCAAAACTATGTTTCAAGGGTTTGTTTTTGGTTAAAAAGTTTGGATCTTTTACAAAAAAATTTGGTGGTGATGATTAGCATTTATTTTTAATGGATGTTTAAGTATGTTTTTAAACTTAGGATAGGAAGATCTTTATTGCAAAATTTCGGTTTAATCATGAGTTTTGAATTTGAAAGAATTGCAATAAAAATGAAGGGAAAAAAGGCTATGTATGTTTCGGCCCCTATAGAGTTTTCATGGTTGTGTTTAGTTTTAAATTTTTTTGATTTGATATTTGAGTTTAGGACAAAATTTACACGAGGTATGTAAATTTTGGTAGTTTTGGAGTTATGATGCAAAATCTTTAAGTTAGGGATAAAATAGTCATTTTCTCACATGTAGAGGGTAAAATGATAATTTTGCTGTAAGTTAGTATTTTGCCATATTTCTAAATTGTTAGTTATTAAGTTTTAACTTTTAAAAATCACTACTTCCAGTTCCTCGTGATCGCGCTAGAGTTTTGCTTTGAAACGCGAAGATTGAGATAAGTTAGCTTGTAACTTACTATCAGTTTAATGTGTATGGATGATAGTAAAGGAAATATAGTGTGTGCATGTATGTTATCTTATGTGCCATGCCAAATCATTATATATTCATCTGTCATACAGAATTTACTCTGTCATGAATTGTTCATCTATTATGCAAGATATTCTGTCACGTATTACTATACATTACAAGTACGTCTTGTTAAGTATGCCATCTGTTATATGTATGTCATGTTATGTTAAGTATGTTATATGTTACAAGTTATGTCATGCTAAGTATGTTGTCTGTTACATGTTATGCCATGTTACAAAATATTTCTATCTCAAGTAAGTCATATCTTTTGAATTACGTTCATGTCATGTTGTGTTACGTCAAGACTTCTGTCCTTTCATATTTCAATAACGTTTCATCTCGAAATACATAAACTGTATTTTGAGAATAGTCATGTCAATTACGACCCTAAGTGTTAGGATGGGGTAATAACTTCAACAGAATTATAATTGATTATTAAATAATATAAATTAAATTACTTTGTATTTATCACGGACCCTTACTTCTGATCTTTGGCGTTTGGCCAGTATAATTTGATTTCCTGTTTTCCACGTCATTGTCTACATGTATTTCATATTAAGATGCTAGATCTGGTCAATGTTGGGAAACACAATATAATAATCATATTCCTAACAACACAATAATAATAAACACGGCAAATTGCCGCTAATTTGGACGCACTACAAGGAAAAAGGCCTTTACTGGCGTTTTTACATTCCTCGCTAAAGGAAACGTTGCAAATAGTCCCTTTTTGCGACAGATTCAAAGTCGCCGTTGAATAATACAGTGCATAAACGAACATAGCGCCAGTGAATAGTGATAGTGTTTATCTCGACGAAATATTGACTTATTACGTTGATATTTTCGTCGCAATACGACCTACATCTTTTGCGTCGGCTATGATCTTCACGAAAGAGAATGTGTTATGACGATGTTTGAAGAAGCGCCACAATAAAACTTACATATATTTTTTTCCCCCGCGGTTTCCCATGCTTAATCATTCTCCCATTGCTTCCCACCATCATCTTCCTCCCTCTGTTATTTTTCTTTCGAAGTTTCCTTGCCAAATCGAAGCCACCTTCTACCAATTTGTATGATGAAGGCCGTTTGCTCCCCAAATCATAAGGTAACCTTCAGAAAACCTGGAGCCCTATCTCGTTAATTCCTTCCATTGTCTCCGGTCTGTAAAACATTTCTAGGGTTTATGGCTTGTTTTCTCGAAATTGTTGTTTTATCTTAATTACACTCTATTCGGCACAGATAGCTATCCTTCAATTAATATTCTCAGCATTAGCCAAGGCTGGTCCGGAAGGATCCCACCATTAGCTAAGATGCAAAGCAGAGCTCAATTCGTGGGAGGAGTTAGAAAGCCGAATATTACAGTTAGACCCTGCATTAAGGTATCTTTTTCACAGAAAAGACTCATTGAATATTTAGATCCAGTATATTGCCGATACTCTTGATGCATCCACGAGTTGTTTCCTGCATGGAGTTAATCATCAAACTATAACGTCATTAAAGACTTGTTGTGAAATTCTTGTGATGTAATGAGGAAGGGATGAGTTTGTAGAGTTGGGTTGCTGTCAAGTTGGGTTTTTGACATTATGTTTATCATTTTTATTATGTTTATCAATTTTGCTAATTTTTCTATCGGTTGTGATACATGATATACATCTCCTCATTAATTTCCCCATCTAAATACATGCACTAGACAGATCAACTACTATCCTTGCATGCATGTTTGAAATTATTTTCGTGGCCTCACTTTCCCAAGGTTTGAGTGTTTGATTGATGTACTCAGTAGTTAACCAGACCAATGATAGTTAAAAGTAACTAATCCTATGCATTAGCTCATTTACTAACAATAGGTAATCATTCTTAGTAACCTGAAATTATTGTTCGCAGGAAAACTTAGCTCATGGAACTAACAATAGGCAATCACTCTCAAGAATTAACATGATTGACCAAATTAAACATTGTCATGCATATCGAAGCAGTTCCTTTTCTCCTGTGAAAATTAAGCAGTGTTGGACGAACTCAAATAATAGGGCATGATAAACAGCAGAGAAAACATTTGTGGGAATCTAATCTAATTCTTCATGTTCAACTGCCTCAACCATGGATTCAATATTTTGGGGGGAAAACCACAGTAGATCTATAGGCAATGCATGAGGTTTAGCACACTGGAGAAAACACGAAATGCTTTAGGATACCAAGCGCTGTTGTGTATTTGCTGGAAAAGATAAGCATATTGCCCACGAAACACAGAGCCCAACTAAAAGCCTTTTAACTTTTGTCTATTCAAGGGAAAGATATGGAACCAAAAAGTTAATCAAAGGAGGCAATACAAAACCAAAAGACATACAAGAAGAAAAGGAATAAGGGTTAAGGTTTTATGGAAGGGAATGTTAGCGATTGAACTTACCAAACAACGGTGGTTTGTGAGTGTGAGCTTTGATGCTAGGGCTTAGCATTGGGGGAGGGGGGGTTTGGATAAGAGACGCTGAGAGTGCTTTGTAGATGTCATAGCGATAGTTGTGGTAGTAGCATTGGGAGTTTATTTCAAAATGAACAATGGGGAGGCATAGCTGAGGAAAAGAAGTATCATTTGGTTAGTTGGAAGAAGATTTGTCTACCGTTGGATTGCGGTGGTTTGGGGATTAAAGATTTAATCCTCTTTTTAATAGAGCTTTACTTGGGTAATGGCTTTGGAGATATCAATTGGATAGCAAAGCTCTATGATTGGATGTGAGAGATGTGAAATATGGTTTGTAGGGAGGTTGGAGTTCTAAAGCATCTAGTGGAGCTTATGGGGTTAGTTTATGGAAATTTATTAGATGCTGTGTTGGGATTCTTTCTCCAATAATTTCAGATTGAAGATGGGAGATGGTAAGAAGATTCTCTTTTGGCATGATCTGTGGTGTGGGGATACTATTATTAAGTTGGAATTTCCTGCCATTTTCAGAATTGCAGTCAGATAAAAATCCAGCTGAAATTATAGGTATTTCAGTAGTAACAATAACGTTGAATGGAGGCCATGTTTTTTTTTAAATGGGATGTTAAGCTTCTAGTGAGTCTGGGCTGTTGGATGTAAAAGAGGAGCAGTTTTGTTTGTCCTACATAGGATCACTCTAGTATAACCTTTTTCCCTTTTTTCTCTTTTCTTTTTTTTTTGTGGCCTGTTTTACTGAGATTTTCCCTTGGAACTTAAAATGTGTGCTGATAGTGAGTTGCAACTTCTTTCTTGATGTCAAGTAAACATACTTACTTTAACCTTAGGTGAAGGCAGGCCTACTAATTGGGTTAGGGCTACTCGACTTGGACTTATACATGACCTAATATGTAAGGCGTTACTCTTAGGACACGTTAGAGTAAGGCCCAGATGGGAATAAAAACCTGTAACAGTTTTCTATTTATTATAATGTCTATTCTTTTGTTTGGAAAAAAAAGAAGAAATTAGGTTCGTATTACTTTGGGAATGCACAAATTAATGGTACAAGGCAAAATACTTTCCACTTAATTTATCAACCACTTTTGGTATGAGTAATTACCCATTAATTACTGATCATCATATAATTTATGTATATAGAGCCAGCCAGCCCTTCGATGATCTCATATTAGCTAGATAGGGCTTTTGTTGATTAACTTGATTATATTGTTTAGAGATAAGTGGGGTGAAAACTTAATGATCATCTTACCTTTTCTTTGGGCTGAGATTTTTTAAATGAAAACTTAATGGTTTAGTATGCTTCTATCTATAAATCATCAGTGGGTCGATTAAACACAGGCTTTTGTTGTGTACTGTACAACCTTTTGAAAACTTGGTAATTATGTATATAGTGACTATGGTATTAATTTTTGCAGCGACATAACAATAGTACTTGCTTATGAATGTACTACGAGCATTCATCCTTGGCAAAATGCTTATTAACTTTTTCCTCTCTAATGTAAGAGAGATTCGGATGACGTACAAATAGTACTAATCCTTCGAGGAGCCTAGTTTGGGATGCGGAATATATAAGCTAATCAATTCTGGTTAATGGTTGGATTTATATATGGTTGGAGATGATTGATGTGTTGTGCATGCACATTATAATTAATGGTTTTAATTTTGTAAGCACAATATGGATATATATATATCTTGTGTCTATTGCTCTGTATAATGTATAGTTGGGAATCTGTAAAAACAGGAAAAAATTTTGTATTTGGAAATAATAATATTAGTTAGCAGAAAAAATACAAAAAAGAATGGTCGATAAATTAGTGATGGAAGGCAAGGAGCCAGAGTGAATAGATTCTTAACCTAAAAATGGGGTTTGTAATTCAGCAACAACCTAATTCTCATTACCTAATTTGGACTCGTTTTAAGTCCAATATTTATTCCCTTCAGAAATGTGAGCAGCTAGCGGGGACCGTTTGTACCCTTTTCTGATATTTTGCTTTTATTTTTTTGGAGCCTATATGTTGTTTTAGATTTTCTTGATATATTTGTTCTAGTCGATATTTGGCTCTATCATGATATAGTCATAAATCAGGCAGCTAGTAGTACAAATACTTTTACTTCATTCTGGTCATAGTAGTACATATATGTCTGCCTCCTTGCATGCATGCTGAAGCTCAAGGTTTAAAGGGCAGTAGTAGTACTACTGCATGATAACTATATTGGAATAATTATTTTTTGCTGTTGTGCCCTGATAAAAAAAAAATGCCAACAAATAAATTGATATATAATTTGTTGTTCCCCTCTGCAAGGCTTACAGGCCTGGGTGTTTTAGTTGCTAAAGTTGAAATGAATTTGACCTTGATGCCTTCCTATGTCCACAGGTTTGGTAAGGAGCATAACAATTCAGTGCTTGAGACTTTGAGTACCTAGATGAAATAACTACTAGTAAGTATATAGCTCCCCACACTCTTGTTCTTAGTTTGTTACATACGAACTGATCATGCACACCTACTTATCAATACTATAAAACTTACATTCACACCAACTTTGATGTGTAGTTTTGAGGTTAAGGTTTCTGTTATATTAATTTTTTCCTTTCACTTGGATCTTTTGGCCGCTGTAGTGTTTATGATATTCACTTTTATATCCTTCCCTATAGCTAATCAACAGATTTTCCAAATAAAAGTAGGTGCAGCCAAGCATTAAAACAAAAAGAAAATTTCAATGATGGCTATTACATAACAAATGTAATAATAGATTTTCCAAAGCACTGTTTTCTCTGGGCAGATGATTAATAAACGATGATTCGAAGTCCATTGCCTGCTTGTTAAAACCCCCCATACTTAGTGTAATTCTTTCATCACTTAACGTTTTCATAGATTTAGTTGTTTTTTCTTTTTTTTTTTTTGAAAAATGCAGGTTGTTTTCATTAATCATTTTGTGCATGATATTACTCAATTATTAATGTCCACTGTGAGACTTTTTTGAATGCATTGGTGAGATGAGCTTTAGCTCTAACGGATGTACTGTTATTGTGATGGTCCCTTATACACAAACCCCCAATAAATTTGGATCCAATAGAAGTTTATTTCTTAGCCAGTAAATCTCTCTCAGCCCCCAGGCCAGCTAGCTTAATATTCCAAACTCTGACATTTGTTTTAGGTGGATCATTATTTGCAACGACAACATGTGGCCGATTAGGCGCTGGAGGAAGGATCTTTAATGAAGCTGTGAGGACCACCATCCTTTTGATCGATGTATTTGCAGAATTGACCTTAACGAATATCACAAATCCCCTTACGTTGAAGGTATTTTTTTTCCCTTTTTGACTAGAAAATGATATATAATGTTTCAACACTATTAAACTCTTCCCTTCAGCATACTGTTTTTTTTTTTTTTTTTGTGAATTATTCCATGCATCCATTAATCACCCCTATTCCCAATTCAGTCAATATATGTTTTTGTATTAATGCATGGATGGGATCCGACAATCAGCTAGGTATGCGACTAGATGTTCTTAATAGTGGTTTTTGGAAAATATCTAATTTTCCACGAAGTGTATGTGGCCAATTATAAACTTGGGCATTTGAATTTAACATTTGTTGTTCAGGCTAGTCACATTATGTGTATTGAGAGCTAAAAAACTATTTGGGCAGATGATTAAATGTTTATGTATATTGTGTCAATTATATATCTCTATAATCGACCTCTGTGTTAATTCACCTAATTGAAGGAAGCTATATAGCCAAATCCAGAGCCATTTGTGATTTATTCACGACTAATGCTACCTATTCGAATTTTCTAAAACTGTTCTTTTAAGTAGATGATACATTGTTAGTAGGATTAGTTATCTGAAATAGCTTTCCATCACAATACTCTAACCTCATTTGGGACATTCAACTCCCAGCTATGTGAAGTGTCCTGGAACTTTGCCCTTTTACTTCTTGATCGGTCAAGAATGTATACTTGTTTTCCTGTTAACAAGAATTGTATTTAGGGACATTCTTAATCCTCCGAAATAAACTAGACATCTTGTTAATCGGCCATTCTGTTTTAATTTCAAGTTGGGCTTAGATAGAAGAAAAAGCCTTAAATAAATATTCACAGGCAGAAACATTAATTTAACTTGTGTTTAACGTAATCTTAAATCTAAACGGTGCTAATTCTCGGCTTATTATGACGGAACTCCCTTCAAGTCTCTTTTTTTGGCTAAGAGTGACAAGAGGGGATGGTAGTGATAAGGAAGGAGTTGCGGCCCTGTGTGAGACTGACATTAATAATACAAATGACACAACTTGAATCTATTTGTACTTACACTACAGTACAAGCAGTGTTCAGCCAGCTTGGGTCATAGAGTTGACCCAGTGTATTGGAACTTTATACTTGATGCCCTTTCAAGTTTACCAAGAAAAGTGTTTGCCTAACCACCTTGTTGATGTATTCGACAAGTGACAGCGATTCTTGGCCAAAACAAAAGTTGCATTGTAACATTAGGTCTATCTTCCCCCTTCTATATGAAGAATATTAATAACGAATTATATTTTTTCTAGATGGACTAGAGTTGGATGGATCTTAATGATCGGCTTATGTCAGCACAATACGCTGAAGGGGTTGAACTGTTCCTCACACTAGCACAAAGCCATGCAGTGGGAACAGACTGCATTCGGTGTCCATGCCGTTCGTGCTACAATAATGTCTTCCTACCTATAAGCAAGGTTGAAACCCACTTGTTCATAAATGGGATTAACCCAAATTACAAGCAGTGGATTTTTCATGGGGAGGAGGAAATTTTGGATGTTAGTGATGACCATGATAGTGCCTCACCTAGCTGTGAAGACGAATACATTGATCACGTGGAGCAGATGTTAGATGATATCAGGGAAGGTACGTTCATGGATGCACCTTCATTCTGCACCGCACCTAGAGCTCAGCCACCTATAACCGAGCCTACACCAACCTTGTCATTTGAGAAACTATTGGATGATGCCCGTCGTCCACTGTTCGAGGGGTGTGAAAAGTTTTCAAAGCTCTCATTTATTGTGAAGTTATTGCACATTAAAACTATTGGATATTGGTCAATAAAGTCATTTGACTTTCTACTCGATTTGTTGAGGTCTGCTTTTCCCGAGGCTCAATTGCCTCACTCATACGAGGAGTCACGGTCATTGGAGCGGGGATTGGGATTCAATTACCACAAAATACATGCCTATCCTAACGACTGCGTTCTATTCTGGAAAGACAATTCTGAAATGAATGAGTGCCCCAAGTGCAAGGCCCCTAGGTGGTTGTCAAACACACATGGGAAGCATTTAATCCCCCAGAAGGTGTTGCGTCATTTCCCTTTAAAGCCGAGGTTGCAACGTCTATATATGTCTACTAAGATTTCAGCTGATATGAGATGCCATAAAGAGCAACGAGTTAGTGATGGCAATACTATGAGGCATCCTGCGGATTCAATAGTGTGGACTACATTCGATAAAGATCATAGTTGGTTTTCGAAAGATGCTCGCAATGTTAGGCTTGGTCTATCGAGTGACGGTTTCAATCCTTTCAACAATCTTGCGAAACCTTATAGTGTATGGCCTGTTATTCTTGTGTCATATAACTTGCCTCCGTGGCTGTGCATGAAAGAGCAGTTCTTTATCACGTCTCTTATTATTCCTGGTCCAAAATACCAGGAAATGATATTGATGTGTACTTGCAGCCGTTGATAGATGAATTGAATGATTTGTGGAAAAATTGGGTACATACATACGATGCCTGCACGAAGGAAACATTCAGATTGCATGCTGCTTTACTATGGAAAATAAATGACTTTCCTACATATGGTAACCTGTCAAGATGGTCAACTAAAGGAAAATTGGCATGTCCTTCATGCAATGCAGGTACGGATTCAGAATGGTTGAACTTTGGCCGAAAGCACACCTACATGGGACATCGTCGGTTTTTGCCAGGAAACCACGTATGGCGGAAAAAAAAAATCCCTGTTCAACGGTAAGGAAGATCATCGATTTCCTCTAAATGTATTATCGGGGCTGAATATATTAAGTCAACTAACTCTTCTGGGGGATGTCGACTTTGGGAAATCCCATAAGAAGAGAAAATGCACTTCTCAGGAGTTGAATTGGACGAAGAGAAGCATATTCTTCAACTTACCATATTGGTCCACACTTCAGCTTCGACATAATCTTGATGTTATGCATATTGAAAAGAATATTTGTGATAGTATACTTGGCACATTAATGAACATTCCTGGAAAAAGCAAAGATAATATTAATGCTCGCCGTGACATGGCCACTTTGGGTATAAGGAAGGAATTACATCTGATTCATCAAGGTGACCGGTGTTTAATGCCACAAGCAGCCTTTACACTATATGGAGCTGAAAGGACAGCATTTTGTCAGTGGTTGGCCGATGTGAAATTTTCAGATGGATTCACGGCCAATATTTCACGTTGTGTTTCTGTTCGTGATTGCAAGATCTCCGAGTTGAAAAGCCATGACTGCCATGTTTTCTTGCAAAGATTACTTCCTGTTGCAGTAGGGGGTTGCTTAAGAAATGATATTGCTTTACCTCTAATCGAACTTAGCAATTTCTTCAAAGAGATATGTGCCCGAACGTTGAATGTAGAATGTTTGGCGCAACTGGAAGTTGATATCGTCCTCATTCTATGCAAGTTGGAGATGATTTTTCCTCCTTCATTCTTTGATGTGATGGTCCACTTAGCCCTCCATTTGCCCCGTGAGGAGTTGCTTGCAGGCTCAGTTCAATATAGGTGGATGTACCCATTTGAGAGGTATCTTGGGAAGTTCAAGCGGTATGTAAAGAATAAGGCTCACCCAGAAGGATCAATAGCAGAAGTCTACATTCATGTTGAAGGCTTGACCTTTTGCTCGATGTATCTCGAAGATGTTAAGACGGGGTTCAACCGAGCTGATCATAACACTAATGGTGGTGAAGAGGATGGGAGAGATGGGTTCAAGATATTCACCCAGAAAGTTCGTCCATTGGGTATGGCATCATCTATGGAGTTAGATGAAAAACTATTCACCTCAGCTCGTTGGTTCGTGCTTAACAACTGCATGGAGATTACTGGCTACATAGAGTATGCATCTTCACCCCATTTTCGATATTTCCATCTATATGCGTCTGGGATTCAACTCAGTTAAATTCCTATTTTGGTTGTATATTACAATCAGAAATCAAATGCATATTCGTTCTTTCCATGTGTGGAGGGAGCACTATGGCATATGTAAGGAAAAGAACACAGCCCATGTCGAGCGTACTCATGAAATAGAGTTCCCTTCATGGTTCAAGGAACGTGTAGGTTGCCCAATTGATCTATATAGTCAATGCATAATATGAATTGTTGAACAGTTGATGAATGCTTGAAATAAAACATTTGTTCGACATTTTTTATTAATTTGCCAGGTTCAAACTCAGCGTAAAGATAACCCTGGTGAAGTGACTGACGATTTATATGCCTTAGCATGCGGCCTTGACCATTGTGTTGCATCGTACACTGCTTGCATAGTGAATGGAAAAAGGTTCCACACAAAGAATCAAGAGCAACGTAGATGGACACAAAATTCAGGTGTGTTAGTAACTGGCGACGACCAATCAAACAATTTAGACTTCTATGGTGTTCTAAATGATGTTGTTGAGTTACATTATATGGGATGGCGTCATGTCTACCTGTTTAAATGTGAATGGTTTGACGTTGGTGATCCAAAACGAGGTGTCCGAGTGGATACGCATATAACTAGTATCAATGTCGGCCAGACATGGTACAAGGATGAACTGTTCGTCTTGGCATGCCAAGCTGAACATTGTTTTTACGTCAAAGATAGAAGAGTTAAAGGTAGTTGGTGTGTTGCACAAAAATTCACAAATAGGAATGTATAAGACATCCCACCAGTGCATATTTCCGAGGACCATGAATCTGAAAGTGATAGTGATGCCTATTAGGACGATGAACCTAAAATTGAACATAGAAATGTTGAATGTGCTGATGGTGGCGTGGCAACTCCGCTACATAGGCCTGATATAGAACCAGTCGAGTTTGATGCATCAACAATGAATGTGAAGTCTACTCAGCACCAACCAGGCAGGGATTTTATTGACGATGCAGAGGCAACATCCAGTTCAGACGATGGCATCGGTGATAGTTATTGCTCTGACTTGGAGGATTCGGTGTCCACAAATTCAGATTCGGTTTTTGACTAGAAAAACTCATTTTCAGAATTCCTGAGTTAAGGTTAATTCTCTAAACTTCAACTTGCACTAGTAAGAATTTCAATTTTTCTGTGCAACCCATCATCCTTAACTAACACATGAGCTGGTCATCCGATATAGCTAGGATGAATATACAATTTCATCCTAGCTATATAAGTATTTGTATTTATGCTACAGGCCCTTGCAAAGACTATGCATGATAGGAGACTTTAAACTTGGTGCATTGAAAAGACAGTTGGGTGAATTCTATGGTGTTCTAATGCACTTGTAAGTGATTTCTAACCGCTACATGCCTCATCCTATTTGTGCTTATGAGTAGTAGTACAATGTCATTTAAACTCTGCATATTGATGGATATTGCAGTAGAGATTTAATTTCAACGCATCTAGCTTATAAAAGAAATTAATGACAATTCATTTGGAGGTATTCCCCACCTGTGGCAGGTCCATCAATTACAATGGAGATATGAAAGCGTGGTTGGAGCCCATCCTTTTTTTATGATAATTCAGGTGTATTGTCATTTATGGATGATTTGTATATTAACCATCAAATGCCTAATGAAAAAAAACTCTAATGTGTGCTTCTCGCATTCCAGGTATCACCTTTTTATATTTTTATAAAATGAAGTATTGACTTAATATAGACATTGCTAGTTGGGCAACATGGGCATGCTTATCCACATGATTGATTAGTAATTTCTGGATTGAGGACTGGAAAATCATCAATCCAGAAAACAGGTGCTTCTTCATATCCTGTGCATAGACAAATATATATATAACTGAAAAAATTGTATCTACCTTTGTGAAAAATCTGCTTTTAATCACAAGATCAGAATGTGTCCCTGAGAATTTGTGCACACGTTTAGTTTTATAAAATGAAGTTAATGTACACAAGGACTAAGCTAAGGGAGCAAGAATATATGAACTACAAGTGAGGGGAGACGTGAGAAGCTGCATATATGTAGAAACATGACGTCAATGTAGTAATGTCAGCACAGAGATTAAAAAAAAGTAAGAGGCTGTGGTGATGAACGAAACCAGATAACGTATATAATGACAAATTGACTCTAGTTATTAAAAAAATGATGTTTGTTTATACTTGTTGGATGTGAGACACATTAATTCTAACAACTAGAGTACTAGCTGCAATGTGGAAAATATCGATTTCTTTATGGATGGAATCTTTGATTGAATCTATCTAATATATGCTCGAACCTATGGGCATTTGGATTAAAGTATTATTGTGAGATTAGTAGACTAATTGAGATTTAATCATAGGGAGGACTTGCCTTCACATCAATGTAATAATAAATAAATGTTGTAAAAATTAACCCAAATTAGGAGGAGAGTTCTACCTACCACACTCCCATTTCAGTTTTATCCTACTATGATCATGGGGTAGCAATGCTCATCTCTTTTAATAAACTTGTTCAGTATTCCAATATTGTATTAAATTAACTTATGAACAAAACATATTACATTAAATTATCAAATATCCAATAAGTTTAAGTTGTACGCTATGAAGTACATGTATGTGAACTAACATCAACAAGTCAAGATTTAATTACAGTCTTAAGGTGGTAATTAGATAATTTAGAACCGAAGAGGCATCTGATTAGTTGAAGTTAGTCTTATGCTCCACTCCCTCAACCTGAATAAATGGGAATCTACATTCATATGCTTCTATGTTTGGATAAACATAATCATAATATCTTATGTAAAAAAAAAATTATATTGTTAGTAATCATGAGTCCACTCCTAAGCAAAAAGGCAACGTTAATTTAAATCAAAAGTAAATCTAAGAATGAATCACACCCTCTATAGTGTCTACAAAAAGTTTGCCTCTCACAACAAATCATAGCTTGCACAACATCGAGAACAAAGACCATGCCCTTCAATCTCTGATTTAGTTCTCTATAACATTGGGCTCTATTCATGAATACAGCCCAATGTATTCATTTCCAAAGGAAATGTCACGCGCAGCCTGTTACGAGATACATTGGACATATATTTGAAAGGTGCATACTTCTCGGCTCTATGACCAACCCAACCAATGCACTAGCCATATGGTGTGGTGGCGAACACGCTGAGCGGTAAGCAAACCTATTCGACTTGTCGACATAGGAGATATAGAAAAGTGTGCCGTGCATAAGTCATAAGATTCTATAAGTCTCTCTGCATTTTGGGAGTATAGCATGCAAAATCTGCATTTGGAACTTCGATCCATTAAATGTTGAACAGCATGACTCCTTGGTGTTGTTCGCTGGAATTTGAGTTGTCTCTCATTTTCTTTCAATCAACATGCTTGACGCAGATAGGCTCGCGGTGGCCCTGGCATCTGCTTCTATCAGGCGGTAAAATCCCCTACCTTCCCCGACCATGCTTTCCCAAGAACCGGGTGTTTGAGGATTGGGCAAGGTTGTCCCAAAAAACATGTATATAATAATGAATAAATCTTTGTTTGAATTTGTAAACTTAAACAATAATATTTATAAATTGCAACTGGCAACTAGTGTGTCAGAAAAACTTATTAAAAAGAAAATCTAAAAACGTTAATCTGAAATTGGCTGATGCAAGAGGCCGGGCCATACAGTAGGAAAATTTACTGTATGGCATAAGACTTTAGAAATTTAAGGATGAGCTGCTTAATTATTAAAATGTGTTATGTTAGGTGAATATTACATTCATGGGAGACAATAAGAAAAAATGTGATTAAAAGTTAGTAAAGTCACAAGTAGGCCAGGAACTTTACTTCGGAATTAAAAAGATGGAAAGGAAAGTGGCGGGAGAGTACTTTGTGTGGGCGGGAGGCATTTACCGCCTTGAGCCAAATGAAAGGATTTGGTCAATGTAAAATCTGAATTCAGCTACCCAGTAAACTGATGTGACAGTTTAGTACAAACCAGAGTTTTTGAAAAGAAAAACATTACGGGTGGGCAACACAACTCAAAAGCACTTGAAACTCTTCATACCAGTTTAGACCGCTTCTGCTAGGGATTCCTGTAGGTTGGAAGATTGCGGCTTCAAGTGCAAACCAACTCTTTGCAAGCATTGGTTTTGGTTGTATGCATGAAGATTAAAGAAACTCTGATTTCTCTTCCAGAAATATATTAACTTTTAGAAGCAGTGAGGGGCTTTTTTGGTTGCTGTCACGCAAGACTTCTCTTACAAGGTATGTGTTCAACTCTTTTACCCACAAAGTTGCTATATTTTTTTATATGGTGATATTATTGACATTTCTTTTCTTTATCAAGAAAAGGAAGTATTCTCAGAACCCATAGCTTGTATATTAAATCTATAAAGGAGGCTTATTTACTTTGCAATGTTTGGACTGCAGAAACCCTTCTCTGAACCCAGCCAGGTAACACAATACTCGACTGGTTAATCGAATTTGAGGTGAGTGGAACTGCCTTTGAGGCCTGTGACTTGGTGCTTGTAATTTTCCTGCTTGCCCCTTGGGAATCATGTGTCCATATCATGCTGGAAAAAGCAGATTTTTCTTTTTGGTGCCCCCTGAATGCATGCATGGATCAGTCTATAGTGTGTGTAATTCTTTGTGATGGCCCCAAGCCCGGCTCTTCTATTAGGCAGGTTAGGCACTTGCATGGGGCCTCTAGTGGAAGAAAGGCCTCCCAAAAACTTAGCATCAGAAAGGAAAAAAATTCATAATTAAAACGGAAAGTTGAATAAGTTAAGGAGAAAATATCAAAAGAATCAAATAGATTTGATGTAATTGGTTATTCTTAGAATTATCATATCTCTATTTTCTTCTGAAAACCAAACTTTTATTATATTTGTTCTTGGTATATTTGGATGTACTTTTTATTCCTTTTTTTGGAATATTTTAGCTGCAGATCAAAACTTTTATTAACCCATATTAAGTCATTAATTTATAAAGTTGTTAGTAATGCTCCTAAGTACCAAAAACGTCCTCATTGGCATAAGTTTTTCTTTCTTTTATGTTGCATGAGTAATCTTTATTATGATATTTCTATATATTTGTTAATTTTGTCGCTGCAATTTTTTTTAAGATTCTTTCAATGTTTGAGTTTACTTGATGGTGATGAGAATTTTGCTCCTATCTAATTCCTTTTCTTAGCTAATGTTGGTATTGAGACCAGAAGTGATATAAATTCTCATCCTATATTTGCATAATAAATATTTCACATAATCTCATTTTAAGGGTGCACCTGCCTTTCGTCATCAATAGTTTAATATACAATGCACAAATTATAAATTGCAAATTCTACTTTTCAGTGCACTTCAAAGGATTTTCAGATAATCCTTTGAAGTCACAAGGGTCGCATTTTGTCTTAAAATGCGCGGAATGTTTATTAAAACATTATTAACAATAATGATTATAATGGCTTGTTAAGAATCTAAAATGCGTGCGTCTTGTCTCTAGAAATTTGATAAAACTCTTTCTAAACCGTTCATTTTCTAATAAAGAATAAGTCGGTTATTAATTGAGAAGGTGGTATAAAATCTTTATCATTTATAATTTTGCTTTGCAAAACAATAAGAATGATTTTTAAATAAAAATGTAATGTAAAAAGTAAAATTCAATACATTTATTGAATTCTAATTTCTAAAATTAAAAAGGTCTTACTAGTAGTTTTTGCCTTAGGCCCTACAACCTTGAGTGATGGCTATGTATCCATATGATGATAGAATGATCGATACCTGGAAAAAGCTTCCAGCTTTATGTATCATGTGGTAATTACACACACACACACAAAGGTAGTAGCCCTTATTAATTTGGCATGTCCTTCAGGTGCAGAGGAAGTGTAATTTGGGAATGCATAGGTTGGGGATAGAGACCTGTCCCTTCGCTCTGTGATAGAGTATACGCCAACCTTGGCGTCACTTTCCAATAGTTCCAGTAATATTGGAATATATATAAGCTGCATAGTGTTCTGAGATAATATTTATTAGAGTTAAACATTAATTAGTTATCTGAAAAGAGGTTGTTTCAGGTGTTGAATCACCCTGAAGGGCCCTTCGTCACTCTTACATGTCTATATTCACTAATAAAATATGGCCTGTGATTATAATAGGTTGTTTCCATATAAGATATATGGCAAAAATTGGATGAGGAAGTGGGCTAAGACGAGGTGGAGTCTACAGACGCACTAGGGCTTACAGCAGGCGACCACGCCCTCATCCTCCAATAATAGGATCATGTACCCCAAGCGAAAATGGCAACGAGGATAGCTCTGACGATTCAACGCAGCCTCCAAGCATGGTTCCTGAGACAGAAGTTGTGCTTCCAATATTGGATGCCCACACAAGTAGAGATGAGAATGGTTGATTCTTTTATTTTGCTCACCTAATATTGTGCTGAATATTGAACTGTTTATATGTATGTGGCCAATTTAAAATTGTCTAATCAAAATTCAGACTTATTATTGAAGTTAAGTTTCATATTCCCTATAGGTGAAGCTGTTCTGGAGCCGAGACCAACAAATGTTGAAAAAATGAGGCGGGGTCGAGGTTCCGCCAAATGCATTGAGTTTGATAAGCTTCGAAAGCACGGGAAAATATCACTCAAAATTAATGATGGGCAAGCAGCCCCCTGTTGTGAGAATGCGAACATATTTACCACATGGGTCACATGGATATTAAAGCATCATGCGGACATGAGTCACGCACGATGGACTGATGTTCCAATGGGAGAGAAAGATGAACTGATAGATTGTGTCCGGGTAAGCTTGTATTAAATGATTTTGGTTGAAACTACTGACTTGATGTGTTTAGGCTAACTTCATTTTGGATTGGGAATTGGCGAATCATAGACAGACGGTGTGGAAACAGTTGCGTAAGCGATTCAACGGTTTGCACCATCAGTTGCACAAGAAATGTAACGCCCGTCCTTGGGGTGGACCTTTTTGGAAAATATTTTAGAAAATACGACGGGAATTACCGTCCAATTTAAAACCTTTTACAGTCATTCCCAGGGTGCAAGACTCTACGTTATAAAATAAAAAATGCTTGGGTGATAAAAGGGTTTTGGAGTGGGAAATAAAATTTCTTAAAATAAAAAGACCTTTTCATTCGTTTAAAACCTTCATGCCTAGACCTCCGTGCTCTTTCCCTTTGGCTGTGTCCCTCCTGGGCGTACTGCCCATTTAGTTTCCTGTTGGGGGAGGGGCACACATAAAAACTAAAATGAGTCGAATACTCAGTAAGCGTTACTTCATACCGTTAAAATATAGCAACATAGGTTTTCAGTTATGCATTCATCATTCCATACATACTATATGTATATGCATACATGCTTTCGTTAAAAACATCGGTGAACGGGGGCTTTCATTCTTAAAACATGCTTTCTTTTCTTTAAAACGTTCCCCCGTCACTGCCTTCATTTCTATACATACATTACTTTTCTTTTCTTTTCTCTTTCATAGGCCAGTGCACGTTGTTACGCCCCGCGTGCTAGGGTTAGCGGCCTTTTGGGCCGATGGATTCGCCAGTGGCCACGAGTTGGAATCCCTTTCTGTCAGGGTGCAGCACTGGGTGCACTACTAGATACTACGGCCCGGCATTGCAATCTGCCCGTTCATTCATTGGGTACCCCTTTCCGTTCATTCATATGGCCGTTACGTGTTTTCATACATTCATTAATGCCACATGCCGTTCTTTTCATTCTTTCATTCATGTCAGCTCTAAAGAGCTGAGGCTTTCATTCATTTCATTTCATGGGCATGGGCATTCATTTCTTTTCTTTTCATTTCATTTCAGGCTTTCATAAGAAAAACATCTTTTCGTGGGAAAACATCCTTTTCGTTTAAAAGCATGGCTTTAACCATCATCTTTCATGGCGTCGTTTAAAACATCAGTTCGTAGGGACATCTTAACATCAGTTCTCAGGGACAAGTTTCAAAACACTTTCTTCGCGTCTCTTTTAAAGCATCGTTCTGAAGCTCGAGGCATGGCCCTTGAAACTTCCTTTCTTTTCTTTAGAAAATACGTACAATAGATACATTTTATAGTCATCCATTCACATGCATACAATTAATACTTTTGGGTGCGTAAAAAGGGGCTTTCATGGAGGGGCCATACATACGTATACCATTCAATACTTAGCATGCTTTTCTTTAAAAACATCTTTCGTGTCTTTTCGTAAAGCGTCTTTCATGGAGAAACAGTTCATCTTTCTTTCTTCTCATACTTTAGAAAACACTCTAGAAGAGCATGAACGTAACACTTACCTGGACTCCATGCTAATTTCATACCATGCAGTCCATTCATGCGCGTGTCAGATGGCACCTACATGCATACATAACCATACGTCATTTTCTATCTAGTGCATAAATAGCTGAACTAGAATAGAGCTATACTTTACTTAAAACACTCTCCTGCTATCCTGTGTCCTTTCATATTCCTTACTACGATAAAACCCTTGGAGACCCATTACGGTCTCTACTTCCTTCAATCTTACGTTCTACCTCGAGTGCTTACTCGCTAAGGTGAACTCATGATTTCCCTTAAGATTAAGGCACTAGGACCTCTGTCTCGTTCTTCTCATTTACCACTTTTCGACGCATGATTTAGACTAACTAAGTCATGCATCCCATTCTTAGACAGTACCTTCATCGTTACCCTCATGCATTTTAACTCACTCTACTTCATCATGATCATCCAAGCCACTCTGAGGCTCGAGCACCGTGTAACCATACTTAGGACAGATCATCCATTACATATGGTGAATCTGTAACACCCCGTATTTTAGTACATTTTAATGAAGGATTATTTTAATTAATTTAAAGATTGATTCTTTTGTTTTAGAATTTTGGGAGTTTTAGAATATTATTTTATAATATTTTAAGTTGTGAAAATTATTTATTTTATATGTTTTCTAGATATTAATTATTGTTGTGCATTTAAATTGATATTTAATTTAAATTAGTTAGATTATGGGTTTTAAAATTATTATTGTTTTAATAAAGCATTTCACTGAATTTGAATTATTTTATTTAGTTTTTGGTTTTAAAATCTTGTTCGTTGGATCACTTTCGAAACCCAAGTTGAAATGACTGGATCTCCTTTTTCTTCTCCCTCTTTTTCTTTTTCCTTTTTTTCTTTTTCCTTTCTTCTTTTTCTTTTTCTTCTTCCGGTTCCTCCCTCCCCCGCGTGCCTAACCCCCTCTCTCTCTCTCTCTCTTCTCTCTCGCGTGAAACGGACTCACCGCCACTGCTCCGCCTCCGGCCCGCTGTGCACGACACCGCCGGCACCATCGGCTCCCCTGTGCGCCGGCGACCTTACCCACCCAATATCCGGCCGGCTAACGCCGCCGTTAGCCGTCACGAGCCGTTTGAACTCGCGGTGGTTTTAACTCCGTTCCGTTGCCGTCCGGCCACCATTTCTTCACCACTTCTTCACCGGCCCAATACCAAGCTTTTCCACCCAAACCCGGCCCCGATCCATCGCCGGAGCCGCCCGTGCGAGCTTCACTTTCGATTTGAAATTCTCAGCCGTAAACCACCCATTTCGGCCACCACCCACGGCCAAAGGCCACCACCATTAGCTTCACCACCTCCCATAGGCCTACCCTATCATTCCCAAGTCTTCGTTTGACCCCGTGTGAAATTTGGATTTCACTGTGTTTCGGCCACAGTGTTTTTACACTGACAGTTGCTGTTTTGATGATTTCAGTGCTTCATGATCCTCCGAAAATTTTTTTATAGCGCTGTAAGTATTTCCTAAACAATCTTTTGAAATTTAAATATATTTTTACACTAATTATTTATACTGTGTTCTGGTTGGTTCCGGACTGAGTCCGAGGAGAATTCGGGGGTGGATGGATTGAGAACGGAGTACTTGTATGTTGGCTATGTTGTGATCTGGTTGGTTGTTGAATATGGTTATTGTGTTTTGATACATTGCATATTGCACGCATGTTCATGTTTGTAAAATGAAAACTGGGTTTTTGTGTAATTGCATTCATGATCATGTGGTTATTTTGAAAACTGGATTTTCATGAGGAAATAGATTTTTGGGTGTGTGTGTATCACGACCCCAAGCCGAGATGGGGCATTATCTCGGTGGAGCTCCTCTGGTCACTCGGGAGCAGAATATACTGAGTGACGTCCCCTGGGTTGTCACTGGGCGACAACGGGATCGGACATTGGATGTGCCGACTCTGTGGCCCTTTTGCTGGCGGGGGCTAGAGGATGACCTGGCCACGAACGCACTGGGTGCGGAACTGGGCATCGCTCTTAAATTAGCCAGGACGTGCGGATGGTCCATAGGGGAGACCATGGTGCATATGAATTAATGGATAAATGGAAAAATGGTTGTTTTTTAGAAAAATAGAGTGAGTTAATTTTGTGTGTCATTTTTCGGAAAAATGACGGATTAATGTTTTTGGGCCAAAACGTGATTTTTGGCGTGTGTTATATTTATTGCATACTGCATCATGGGCATGCACGATTAGATGCTTAAATGTACTTTTATTTCAGGATTGGTTAGGTTATAACTTACCTGTGGTACCATTTAATGATACTGCAGATTTTGATTATGATGTTGCAGGTGCCGAGCCTGAGAATTTGGCTCCGCCGGAGGAGTGATCTGGGATCACTCGGGTTATGTTTCTTTTTTCTTCTTTTGTATATTTTATGGGACATTTGGTTTATGTTTTAAACGCTTTGTATTTGGATATTTGTATTAAACTAAAATTCTGGTACTAGAGACTTAATTATTTGTATCCGCTGCGTATTTTATTGTGCACTATTTATTTATTGCACACACTTAGCACTTGTCGTTGGGATGTGTGATCTTATGTCATCATCCTGACGTCATGATTCCCAAAGCTTTTTGTACGTGGGAGTAAGGGCATCACAGAATCAGTCTGGCACGTGTGTCTAACCAGACAACACACGTACCTTACTCATTTATCCCTTAAGACCATCACTTAATACATTGGTCACAGACTCGTATAGCGAACGCCATACTCCGTTACCTACCTTCTCATAATCCGGCTAGCACGACCTTTTATACTAGCCGTACCTCATGACAATTCATCCCAACACTTGACACGATGGGACTCTGTCCATGAACACACCTTACGTCACGCCACATAGCTCGAGACTAAATCCCAAGCTATGCTGTGACCCTGTCACATCATCTCTCATACATCCTAACCCATCACAGCACAGCTTCATGATTGATTACGTCACTTCACAACGTAGCCCAATCATGCTTCCGCTATACTGCTCTGATACTTCTTGGGCACTTAGCACATACTCATGGCCATAAGCCGACAACACGGCGACGCTCATCGCTGTAGGCTACAGCCGTATCATTACTACGGCACATACCTCAACACTTTACGTCATGCCATATAGCTCAAGACCATTCCCAAGCTATATCGTGACCTTTTCACATCTTCTGACATTCCGCTACGTCACGTCCCAACTCATCACGAGTACGGTTCCTCACGTACTCTCGTCACAACGTGACACCTCATCACGTTCCCGCTACATCACTCTTACGCTAACTCTTTACCCATATCAAGCACGACTTCTTAATTGACCACGTCACTTAGTGACGTTGCCCAGTCATGCTTTCGCTGCGCTACTCCGATACCTTATAGCCACTTCGCACTTACTTCTGGCCATAAGCCAGTTACATGGCGACACTCGTCGCCTGGGACTACAGGCCGTAACTCCTACTTCGAGACACTGTTCCACAGTTCCCGACACCATACATCAAGCCCTTCACCCATTAACTACGCAATCACCATCTTCGCGACACGCCATACGGTGTATTGCTGCACCTCATGGAGTATACTCCTCATGTACTCCCTTCACAGGACTATGCTACGTCGCCACTATGGCACTCACGCCATATGGTGTGTCACTCCATTACAATGGAGTACACTCCACGTGTATTCCCTTTACAGAACTACGTTACGTCACCGCTATGGCGTACACGCCATACGGTGCATCACTCCATTACAATGGAGTACACTTCTCGTGTACTCCATCCACGACGTTCCACCATATCACTAATACGGCACACATGCCGTACTGTGCATCGTTTCCCAACATGGAGTACACTCCACATGTACTCCATCCACAATATTACGCCACGTCACCGCTATGACATACACGCCATATGGTGCACCATCTCACTACGCAGAGTACACTCCACGTCACCGCTATGGCACACACGCCATACAATGCCTCGTCTCACTACACAGAGTACACTCTATGTGTACTCCTTACACGGCACTAGGCCACACCACTACTACTGCACATACACTACTACCATACTTCACAGCACAGTCCACAACACTACACAGCACACTTCCCAACTACGCTCAACACTTCATCACAGCACGTCACATCGCCACTACACAGCGAATCCTATAATACTAGTAGCATAGTCCACAACCTAATACTAATAGCACAGTCCACAACCTAGTCAACTAGCTAGCATCTAACATTTAATATAAAAAGCGAGGGATAGAGATTTATACCATCAACGGGATAACCCGTGCTTTGCTCGCTAGCCGTCACAGCGATAATGTCGGAGGAACGTACGGGGTGGCTACACCGCGTACAGTGGCTATTTAAGTGTTTGGATAGCTAGGTGTGGTCTTGGAAGGGCCTAAGGTGGCCTTGGTGATGCTAGAAAGGAGCGTATTGCGGCGGATCTCGCCGTGTACAGTGGCGGTCAGTCACGCGCAGTGACTATCCATCATGTGCAGTGATCAACCCACCACATAAAGTGGTGGTTAGGGCCTAAGGCTGGACTAAGGGAACTGCCGGAGGAGCCGTGGAGTCTCGGTGGTGGTCGGCACGGTGGCCTACGATGGCTAGCCGTGCACTGTGAGGGAGGAGAGGCCGTGAGAGAGTGAGAGAGAGCGTGGGGCCGTGGGTGGCAGATCGGGGCCATGGGTGGTACCGTTGGGTTCGTGGCGACTTGAGGATGCCGGAGAGGGTGGTCACACGCCGTGGGTGGCGGCGTACGGTGGCGGAAGAGGGGAAAACCGTGCGGTGGAGAGGGGGACTTCGGGAGGTGGAGGAGAGGCCTATTGGCCATGGGTTTGCTGGAGGAGGAAGGGGGAGACCTGATGAGTCTCGTGGTGGTGGCCGGTGGCCGAGATAACTGCGCATGGCGGTGCTAGAGGGCTGCACAGTGAACCCGTGCATGGGTGAGATGTGCTCGTGCATGGTGGGGGGAGGTGGCTGCATGGGAGGGGCTGAGGTGGCCGGTCGGTGGCAGGGGAGGCTGCCGTGGGAAAGGTGGTGCCGGAGGAAGGCGCACGGCGGCGTTGGAAGCACAAGCCCGTTCGGGCTTGCACCGTCGAGGGAGGAGGAGGAGAGAACATGGGGAGGTAAGGCCGGTGCTGGGGAACTCGCCAGAGGGAGGCGGTGCTGGTGGTGGTGGTCGTGTGGCTCACCGGCGCACGGCGGCGCCGGGCTGAGCTAAGGAGCATTCGGCCGAGAGAGAGAGGGCTGCTGCGTACTGCGTACGCTGAAGGAGAGAAAGAGTGGAGAGAGAGAGGGGAGGAAAAAGTGAGGGAGAAGAGAGAGAAGGCTGGGGTTTATACTAAAATCCGACGTTTGGGGGTCTATAAAATGGTCTACGTTGACCCTTTAAACACTACTTTAAAAACAAATAAACGTTTATTTAATTAAAAGCACTGAGAGAGATAAAGATAGAATATTATATAAAATAATATTCCTTCATCATTTATAAAATGATGAAGTCTTAGTTAAAATATTTAAAAGGGTAAAACTATTAATTTAATTAAAGATTCCATCATTATTTAGATCACATAATATTTTAAATAACTGGAATCATTTATATAAAATGATTCCCACAATTATAATATTTTTGGAGCTCTTCAAAGATGTTATAATTGAGTTATTTAAAATATTCTTTAGTTAAATAATAATAGGATTCTTCCATTTAAAATACACATTACTTAAAACACAAAACTAACTTTAGAAATCATGTAGTATATTTAAAACAAGCCATCGAGTCTGGCACGCATAACGAGGCTCTTAGACACTAGAGAGGAGGAGCGGGCTGTCACATCACATCTGATGTAATTGCTTACATCAAAAGAAGGAAGGAGGAGCAGGGTGTTACAAGAAATATTTGTCATATGGTAGCCATGAGGAAGCATTGGCTGGTGGGAATGAATTGGCCATATCTAATTTAGTATGGGTGAAGTTATGTGGTAGATAGGGAAGTGAGGCATTCAAGGTATGTGCAAGCATTAAAACTAATGTTTTTATGATAGTTGTGGTTCCTAAGAGTATTTGTTCCAGAACTTTTTGAAGGATCTTCAAAGTCTCACTTTTTACTGTATTTGTAGAAAATGTCAAAGCAAAACAAAGAGAACCGAGGCAAGCTGAAAACCAATCACACATCCGGGAGAAAGTCATTTGTGAGGGTCTTGGAGGAGAAGGTATCCTCTGTTTATTAACTCTTAGCAGCATATGTCAATGATAATAAAAGGAATCAAATACTAAAACATAAGAACCTATATTTAGCCTTGTACCAAATGCCATAAGTAGCCAAATGAAATTGATACTGTTTTGTCAATGTCAGTAATCAAGAAACCCTTATAAAGAATTACTGAAACTTCACTGCTACAGAATGTACATGCAAATTCATGCTAGGCATGTGCCAAATGGCATTTGCAGCTACCCAGTTTACTTCGAACAGACCACTAAATAATCTAATACTTAGTGGAAAGTGATGAACACTCAAAGTCTTCATGTGTATTGAGACTTTGAGTTACTCAACCACTAGTTTCTATATTATAATGGCTTGCTTTGTCATCATGCTTTTCAACACTGCACACTAATCAAAGAACGGCACATGAAAGAATTTACTTGCTGTTAAATATGGATGAATTTAGGAATCGCTGCAATTTTTGTATGTAAGATTTGTCTTTATGCTTCATTCTTGCACAGCGGTCGACTAAAACAAACTTGGTCGAGTTCTACAAGGAAGTGCGTTGGTCTAGGACTAAAGACAAATTTGTGAAATCCACGACAGAAGAGCTTTATGTGAGAATTTTAATATACATTTGGCTTGAATTTATGGTCTATCATTAACACATGAAGTTCTGTAGTAACTTCACTGACATTGTGGTAAAGAACAACCTTCGGGTTTAATTTACACAATTATGTATTTGGTCTGTGCAGAAGCAAATGGTTGACATGATGGAACGTATAGAACCTGAGCAACGAACTGAAGAGGCAGCAGCTTCTGTATTCAAGGAGGTACTAGGCCATAGACCAGGGTATCCTAGAGGTCTAGGCGAGATGGTAATACCGACATCTACACGACAACATGATCGGGAACGGGAATCATGTCATGCTGAAGAAGTTGAAAGATATAAAAAAGATGCTGAGTATTATAAGACTCAGTTTGAGGAGTTAAGGGGAGAATTTAGAGTACTTATGGAGAGGCACTGTGAGTATGAGAAGTGCTTGTATGGACTGATGTCAAGAAGTGTTTTGCCAGGTGAGTCTCAGAGGGAGACTCAAGGAGCTGCTTAGGGCAGCAATGCAAACATAAAAACTTTTCTGGGGGCTTTTTGTGTAGTTTTTTGATGTGAAATGCTCATATGTAATTATGTTTTGGGGCAAAGCACTGTTTTGGGGGATGAAACATGTTGAATTTGGGTAGTCGGTGCATGAAGTATTAGAAGATATAGTGTGTGGTTGTAAATACTGCTAAAATATTTGGATGCATGAACTGGGATGAGAATTTTGTAACTTTTTCATCTGGTATGGGCCATGATAGTAGTAGTTAGAAGATATTCATAACCTGGTCATACGAAGTGTGCCCTGACGAATCTGAAATCAGGTGACTCCCTAAGAGTTTTTGTTATTTATGATTTTTTTATAGGAAAAATCAGGTGACAAACTATTTATGGAATAGTTTGTAAGTAGAACCTTTCGAATTGGCATACTAACATATTAGTTATCATGTTTCTACTTACACTTACAGGTACTATGCAGGGGTTTTTGAAGGGGTTATCATACAAAGATGGCACTAGGCTCTTGGTGGACTATACATGCAGATAAGATGTTGTGGAGACAAGGTTACCCATAACCTACCTTGTAATGCTTATAGCATTTTTAGTTTATAAATGGGAAATGCCTAGCTCACTTTCAGTTTTACCTTATATGAGATTTCTGGATTTGAGAACACTTAGCTACATATAAATTCCCCAAATTGCTGCCAGTACATTTGGGAAATTATCAGTAATTAGATGTATGGGAATGAATAATATAACAAAGCATGGAACTAAAGTTGCTGTGTAAGGGTTGTGTGAGCATTGGGATGTGTTTCTGTTATTGGGTTATGACTAATTATGGGTTGATGATAAGCATATGTGATGCATGCTGAAGATGTAAATGCAAGTTTTATACATCTTTTGCTTGAATCAAATTGAATGGCAGTGTGCTTCTCTCAAAGGGCAGGTATATAGTTGATTGAGAAAGTATAACTTGATTGGGTTACTTGATAGTATTTCCGGTGGCTTTCCTTCTAATTGCTTGTTTGTTTCACTGGGTGGTTGTTTCACAGAGGATCCTAGTTTTACTCACTGATTTGTTGATCATCTTAGCAAGGAGCCAGAGCTGCAATGTTGTGAGTAAGCCTCGGTTTGACTATGTGGATTTAATTCAGCAACAAGATGCATGACAGTAGATGCTTTTTTGCTGTGATGGACTGCTGGTAAAGTGAAAATTTTCCTACCTCAGCCAGCCAAAGAACAACAAATTTATATTGCTTGCTGCCCAGGTTTATAAAACGTGGAGAATATTTGGCAAATTTAGTTTTAATGTGTTGTATTTGGTCAGTGCCTAGTGGTGGATTTATGACAGTTTTAGTGCCCAATATTTGGCAAACTTACCTAGCTTAATATTGACTGTCTGGGATTGTAATGTGTAGTGGTGGATTTATGACAGTTGATGAATGAATGTGTAGTGGATGGATTTATGACAGTTTTAGTGCCCAATATTTGGCAAACTTACCTAGCTTAATATTGACTGTCTGGGATTGTAATGTGTAGTGGTGGATTTATGACAGTTGATGAATGAATGTGTAGTGGATGGATTTATGACAGTTTTAGTGCCCAATATTTGGCAAACTTACCTAGCTTAATATTGACTGTCTGGGATTGTAATGTGTAGTGGTGGATTTATGACAGTTGATGAATGAATGTGTAGTGGATGGATTTATGACAGTTGATGAATGAATGTGCTTATTAATAGCGTATACAAAACTGTTTAATTGTTTATAATATTAGCTTTGTGATATTATATCAGATTTATGAAAGGTATGAGTGTTTAAAGGGCAGTAGTGTATCATGTTTTTGGAATTGATGTACTCAGCAAGTCAACTAACAAAAGGCATTCCCAGAATCATGAATGGAAGCTATTGAGGGAAATAAACATTGTATAAGAGATCTAGACGTTGGTTTACATATTTAATTTATTGCCAGAAATTATAAATGATCTAATATTATTGAGGACAGTTGCAGCGAAATGGGAAGTAAATTAACCAAAAGTCATGAGTAGTAGTACTGCTTTAATCCCAGGAAGTGGCGAGAAGTAATTTGCAATGGGAACGCACCCTTTTTCCCAGCGAGAATACAAAAATGCTACTTCTAGGCCATAACATCAACTAGTTACATATGACATTTCCAGCGACAATAATCCACACAAAAAGGTATTCATACTCAACGAACTTGGGCAACGCTGCAAAAACCTCACCCAGAGCGCCGAAACCACTTTGTTGCAGTGACAAAAAGCACTGCCACAAATTCTCTTCCATTAGGCAAAAATTCCAAACGATGCAAATTCCTCATTTGCAGCGATCAATTCTGGAGGCTATTAGTTCTTTGCAACGAAACAAGTCAACTGTTGCAATTCTTTTTTCCAGCGTGTACAAGGATATTTGCATCGATGGCTGGAATCGCTGTAGAAAATCAAATAATTGCAGCGATTATTTTTGAGCTTGCAGCGATCCATCAATGATGTTAAAGGTTCTCTTATTCGCAGCGATGCCTTGAAATGCTGAAGCAGAAGTGTTTAATTGCAGCGTTTTCTTTTAGTTTCAGCGATAACTTAACGACGCTAAAGGTAGTGTATTTCACAGCGATGGCTTTAGACGCTGCAAAATATACTGAAATTGCGGCGTTTCAATTTTTTTGTTGCAGCGATGAGTTAACGACGCTATGGATAATTTGCAACGAAATAGGTCCCCTGGTGGAGGCCTTTTTCCTAGCGCAATAATGCTTATTTGCGACTCACATGGAAACGCTGCAAATAAACTCTTTTTCGGCTATTTATCTTAAATCGACGCACATAAGCATCAGCATCCACTTTTTGGCAATCATTGTGCAGCGACACAAAACTCGCTGCTAATTATTTTTTGCGGCGTTTATGGCACTTTTAGCGGCGAATTTTCAGCACCGATAAAAGCCTTTTTCCTTGTAGTGACGATATATATAACGAAACATGTACTTGTCCTTGTCTTGAATTAGTCAGATGAGTTTTGGGCGCTATAAATGAATATTGAATTAGTCATGAGATGGTTCGGGAACTTTAACCACGAGTGCACATATATTTCAACTTAAAGACTAATGAACAGAGAGAAACAACGAAGATGTGCTGTTCAAGACTACTTGTCAACAACGCGAGTTCCCACCAACCGAGAGTCAAGTCTTGGGAAAGATTATTGGCAATCCTTATTTATTTATTTATTTAGTTATTTTAATGCAAGTCTTGAGAAAGTGCCGGATGTAAAACCATTGCTGAATGGGAAGGGTATTACGAGTGTCTTGGAGCTTAAAGCTGGAGGAGTACTACTTGTTAGGAGGGGGCAACAGCGTAAGTCATTGTTATTATTTCCCTTTCCTCATCATGAATGAGTTTAGCCATAAGGAAGGGGGAGTCGGAGAGGATCGGATTATATTACCCAACTTAACAAATCTCATGAATTGGTAGACAGCGCGCGTGGGAACTTACAATAAAGAGAAAGGCCAAGTTTTTTAGTTTTTCTTTATTTTTTTTATATCCTTTTCCCATCGTGACGTTAATAAAAGAAAAGTATATAAAATTTTTATTAAAATAAATTTATAAAATGATAAAATATTATATGATGGGATATATCTGTTTTATAATCAGACATTGAAGTCATGATATAAAAATTTTTTTTTATTAATTTTTTTTTTTTTTTTTACCAAACGTTGCAAGATACATAAATAAAAAGTGACGATCTTCACAATCAAAGGGGAGAGTTGTCTTTAATAATAGATTCGAGATAGTTAAATCTTTTAATACAGTACATATCAATAAAAGACTACGGGCACATGAGTTTCATACATGAGCCAGAAAATCTTAATGCCTATTTAAAATGTGTATTTTTTTTTTTTTTTGATAAAATTTAAGATGTGTATTTTAATTTTTAATATTAAATGCGATAAAAATTAAAATAAGTTCTAAATTATGAGATATATTTAGATAAAAAAAAAAAAAGTCTTTATATGAGTTGAGAGACGTTCTTCGAATTTTCTGGAACGCGAAAGTCGAAAGATATGAAGTCATTGGTGGCGTCAAACGTGGACGTACAGGTGAGAT
Organism: Pterocarya stenoptera; assembly: GCA_003123785.1. NCBI lineage: Eukaryota > Viridiplantae > Streptophyta > Magnoliopsida > Fagales > Juglandaceae > Pterocarya > Pterocarya stenoptera. The sequence continues at coordinate 173,691 of QEOT01001197.1, forward strand.
AAAAAGTCACTGGTCAATAATATCCGTACACATGATATCTTAATTAATAAGCTAGGAAAAGTCTTTCGTAAGTAAGCTAAAAATACAGCCGTGATTGCGAAATGAAAGGGGGACATGAAAAATCCCATTGGACATAAAAATACTTTGAAAAATCCCATTATTCAAAGTTTCTTTAAATAATTTCTTTAATTATTTAAAGAAATTCTTTCACTACCATTTTCACAGTGAAAGAATTTTTGGTGTTATTATTAGAAACTTTGATTATCTATATATTTATCTTGATTCATTGTGATTTTTGAATACAGTGAATGTTTGAAAAATTCCTATGATAATCAAATGGACTTGTGAATGTTTCTACCATCAATTATTCAAACTTAATCTTTGGTGATTAGTTTTCTTGGGCTTAACTGTTAAATTTTCCAGTTAGACGGAATCATTATTCTAGCTTAACTTAGCTAAATTGATTGGAAACAATATTCTAAATTATTAGACGGATCCTCGAAACCTTAGTCATTCTCCATATTGATTTATTTTATCATTTCAGTTATATTTTGTTATTTTAAAAATTCTCATCTCAATAATCTCCTCTATTTGATTGCACGTTCCTTTTAATAATCTGTTTTCATTGTTTAATTTTATTCTCTTTATCACATTAGTCAATTCCTGTGTATTCGATCCTGTAAGGTACTACAACACTTATATACTTGCAGGTAAAACACCTCTCTTCAAATTCCTTAATATGCACATATAGATTTTCACTCTCTAGACCATGAAAAGTAGGAAGAATTATAATCTCAACAGAATTATAATTGATTATTAAATAATATAAATTAAATTACTTTGTATTTATCACCGGACCCTTACTTCTGATCTTTGGCGTTTGGCCAGTATAATTTGATTTCCTGTTTTCCACGTCATTGTCTACATGTATTTCATATTAAGATGCTCGATCTGGTCAATGTTGGAAAACACAATATAATAATCATATTCCTAACAACACAATAATAATAAACACGGCAAATTGCTGCTAATTTGGACGATATATATAAAGAAACATGTACTTTTCCTTGTCTTGAATTAGTCAGATGAGTTTTGGGCGCTATAAGTGAGTATTGAGCGAACGGAGAAACAGTCCAAATCATTTCGCTACAATTAAGTGGTCGCAAAGAAACAGTCTTCTTTCGTGTATATATTTGTGAGTGCAAATAGTAACAGCACAAAAACAACTTGGGCTAATTCTGAAGATGTGTTGTTCAAGACTACTTTTCTTCACCTGCCTAAGTCTGATCTTGCATCTGTTTGCTCCCACGTTAGCGCTAGATACCATCCACCTCTGCTCCGATACGGGTAACTACACCAGTAACAGTACATACAGAGAAAATCTCAACACCGTCCTGGCTTCTATGTCTTCCAATACCAATATCAGCTACGGGTTTTATAATTTTTCCGTCGGAGAAAATTCCGACAAAGTAAACGCGATTGCACTTTGTAGAGGAGACATTGGGACAGACGAATGCCGTAGTTGTGTAAATTCGTCGAGTCAGGATCTGTTGCAGATATGTCCCGACCAGAAGGAGGCGATCATATGGGCCCCGGTATGTATGGTGCGATACTCAGACAGATCTACATATGGTGTTTTGGAACCTGTCTACCCTGAATATACCTTCGAAAAACCACGAAACGCCTCAGATGTAGATGCGTTCACACGGGTTCTAGTACCCTTGTTAGAGAGGCTAGAAAACCTCACCGCAGCAGGAAATTCTACTCGCAAATTTGCTGCGGGAAGAACGGACCAAGATTCCCAAACAATATATGCACTTCTTATGTGCACTCCTGATTTGGATGAAGTCGATTGCAAGAGCTGCTTGGAGCAGACTAGGGAATGGCCGGAATCTCGACCATGCTGTTTTGGAAAGCTGGGAGGGAGATATATGTCACCCAGCTGTGATTTAAGGTATGAGACTTACGCTTTCTATGACCAGAAAGCTGAGACAACACCGCCGTCGCTACTGCCGCCAACAGAAGGTATGGTACTAATACTACGTGCATGCCTGACAAATAAGTAAGGTATCTTATTCTTTTTTTCTTTTCTTTTTTTTGTGATTATTTTTCCAAAGACTGCGCCTAACAAGTTTAGTAATCCTATCATACCGTTCCCATACACAGAAGAACTTAGGGCCTGCAAATAAAGGATTTGATCCGGGTTTTTCATACAGCATCAAAAAAGAAACTTCAGAAAACATTATTAGGAACTTTGGATCATTTTAGAAAACAGAAATTACTTTATTGTCACTGGCAGTTTTGAGTAACTCGATTACATAATCTATGGCAATTTCGTCCCATTTCCATTTCGGAATGGGAAGAGGCTGTAAAGTCCTTGTCGGTTTCTAATGCTTAGCTTTGATTATTTGACAAGGTAGGCACTTGTTGACGTACTCTATAATGTCCTTCTTTAGTCCGTCTGAGTTCTGACCATAAACTCTGGTAAAGATTCTAGTACATCTTTGTACTACTCATGTGCACAATATATGGGTATAATAAGCTTCTCTCATGGTCTGTTATCTGAACTCTGCATTAAGCGAAACCATTGTCCAAAAATCATACATTTAATTATCTTCTTTAGTTATCCAATAATGTGCATCATCTTATATATCATCAACCCGCTTCATTATCCTAACAAGATTTGGACCCTCTTTTCGCAACTCCACTACTATGAAATAGCTAACCGCCTATACTTCATGGGTTCCCACATAGATGTATATACTGTGAGGCACATTTATTGATAAGTCCTGCATATCTACTGGCAGAGAATCTAACTCAACCTACACCTTAAGGGTTAGTGCATTAGCCACCACCACAAAGTTGTCCCCGGATGATACTTAATCTCACACTGGTATAGACACTAATGGCTTTCATCCACCGTCTCTATATCATATTTAGACATTTTCAATTGAAAAAATACTTTAAACTCTTGTGATCTGATTAAGCCTCGCAGCTCTCGCCATACAAGTAATGGCCCCATATCTTTAAGGCAAAAAACCTATAGCTAGTTTGAGATCACAAGTAGGGTAATTCTGATCATGGTTGTTCAACTGCCTTGAGGCATAGGTTACCACTCTTCCATCTTGCATGAGTACATATTCAACACCAAACTTGGATGCATCACTATACACAAAAAAAATTGTGTTGTTTTGGCAATACTAGTAGTAGTGTGGTAATCAGTCTTCTTTTCAATTCTATAAAACTAGCCTCACATTGATCTAACCGGTTAGTAAATATTGTGAGTGGTCCTAACAGTCTGAAGAACCCTTATACAAATCTTTGATAATACTCGACAAGACCCAGAATGTAACGCCACGTACCCAAAAGAGCCAGGGAGTTAATTCAACAATGTAGGTATAAACTCCAAAGTCTAAATAACAAATAATACTCATAGATTCAATCCAAAATATATATTCCTCTACAAGAACATTAATGAACTACTCCAGCACAATTAACTAAGAATATCACAAATTCTCAATAACAACATCAATATCCCAAAATAACACACTAAAAAAATGATTGGTTTCTTGAAGAAAATCCCCCTATAGACTCTTGTAACCTTTAGTAGGTATTCCACTACGCTCAACTAATCTTACTCATGTTGTCTATTCTTGATCCTTTGCTAAAAAATCCAAATCATCTGAAAATAATAGAAATAATTGGATAAGTTATCAACAACTTAGTAAGGAGCGGGCCTATACTAGTGTGTAAACATAAGCCAATTACATAATGTAGAAATAGATAGTTCTCAAAATATGACAGTTGTTTTTTCAGAAACTTTTCATTTCAATAATAATATACAAAAGACTATTGGCACAAACATAACTAAAACAACATCATAAACAGAAGCGACGCCATGTTTCATCATAAGATTGTGCATGTCTACATTTAGCCAAGCAAAATATATCACTGTTTTGTCACCAAGTCGATGCACTCAAAACAAAGGCCATATTTAACCCTGTGGTAGGGTTGTTCATTGTACAGACAACTAGGCAAAACATAAATCACATTTTCACCAAAGTGATTGCGCTCTGAATAAAGATCACTATTATATCTTGTGGTGGGGCCAGAGGCCACTCTTGTATTATGTGGTAGTGCTGGAGGCTACTATTATGTCTTGTGACGCGGCCAAAAGCCACTGTTATGTCCCATGATGGGGCCGGAAGCCATTATTATGTCTTACTGCCAATGACCACTATTATATCCCATGGTAGGACCATAAATAAAAAAATAATAGAATCTTATGTAGTAATATTGAGGCAGTAATAGAATGGAAATGACCAGCTCGGTGCATGGAAAATATCATTTTAATGCTCTTCCCCGAACATATTTTCCTAAATAATTTGGAATGTAGTTCAAATTAAAAAAAAAAAAAAACTCTCAATGGACGTAAATACTCATACAACTTTAAGATAATTATAACTTTCAAACTTTTAAGTATATGATCAAAATTTTTTAAAAAATCAAATCATCTTTATTTCCACCTTAGAAAGTTTTTTTAATTTGTTTCCAAACAAATGTAATATGTTAGAAAATGATTTAAACATATAGTTACCAAATAGTAAATAACTTTTTAAAAGCTATATTTCTCATTGCAATTCCAAACATGCACTTAGTATAGTATAATTAGTGAGGTGAACTTATTATACTAGACTTGTTTCTATACTAATAAGTAGTGTCTAATTTATTTCTATACGAAATTTATATTATAGTGTCTAATTCTATGTTATTATAGTAGTGTCTAAATTATTTTTATACTTGATTATGTATGTTAGTGATAATATGATTTTACACATACTAAACTATTGGTCTATTTTATATTATAGTATAAGTATATTATTTTATAATAATTAACACATATTAGTACAGTATTGAATTTAACTATAGTCTACATAAATTCTAGACTTTTATATGAGTATATATGATCAAGTGTGTAAAAATATATTTATAAAAAAGAATATATATATATTATAATTTATTATGTCAAAAATGTATTTATCCTTGATATATATATATATATATCAAAAGTAACTTTATATTAATGTTCATGTTTAAAATTAAAATCTCATGTTATAAAATTAATAGGCATGAATAATAAGTTTAAAGTTTCATATTTTATTAATTAGCAATTTAGCATAAAATATAATAATATATATTATATATAATATAATACAAAAAATTATATATGCAACTGGGAGAGTGTGATGCTCTCAGACCCTGTTTGGGATTGGACAGAGACTGAAGCGTCGATATATGTAACTTAAAGTTATATACCCCCGATTCATGATAGATAATATGCAATGCACCTAACATGTTTCTAGCAATATGCAATAATTGTAGTAGAAAATTTTTTATTCTAAGTAAAGATTAGAGCAATTTATGCATGGTACCAATGTATTATAACTAAGAAATCCCAAAAGTACTTGTTCAAGGTCTCCCAATGCAAAAGAGTGGTTTAAACCATAACCCTTGAAGTACCAAGTTCACAAGAATCCCGTGATACATCAAAAGAAGCTATTTCCCAGTGGGGCATAGGTCTTAATCGTTGTATCTTCAAACTTTGAGCGGCCTGTTTGGGCTTCAACCATAAATTCCCATGCATGTATTATATAGTCAGTCACGTAGTTCATCCGGTTTTCTAGCATGAGAGCTCCCTCAAGCTCAAGTGGCCACTGTGGCTTATAATCCTTATTTAAGATATCCCGGATCTCCCTAATGAAGCGCGAGGTAACCTTTAAACAAGAAATAATGAAATAGAGCCAAGCCTCAAGGGTGGACTCATCCTCGATGAGGTTAAGCAACTCATCCAACTTAAGCAGAATCTTGGGATCCTCGATTTAGAACCGGACCGAACTCGCTAGTTTTTTTTTTTTTTTTTTTGGTGCTTTTGCTTTTATTTTATGTGCACTAACGTAAGATTCCAAAAGTTCTCATTATGACAACTTATTCTCAATATTATAATTTATCATTGTTAAAAATATAAATGGGTGCATCTTGGATCAAGATGTGGTGTAAATTAAACAACAACAAGGTGGTTGGAATCCCGCCACTAGCCGCCAGAGTTCGGTGACTTGCAACCATGCACCATCAAGATATTTTTTTCTAAAATTTTATAAGTTTTGATTGTATGTAAATGAGTGTATTTCAATTGCAATGAAAAGTTGCTTTATCAGCAGCTTGTGGTTGGACGATGTAAAATTATCTTTTGATTTTGGATTTTCTTAATAGATTTCAATATCCAACTCATATTTTTTAGTTAAAACAATGTTTTGGTGTTTGCAGGAAAGGAAAGTAAACCATCTCGAACTACGATAGTCATAGTTGTATTGACTATCGGTTTTGCTTTGCTACTCATTTCCAACTTCGTTTTCTATTTACGAGTAAGGAAGTCAAGGCAGAAAGTGAAAAGTAAGTTTTTTGCAACATTTGTTCACAAATTTATGATCTAGTAGTACGTACATAATAGCTATGTAGATCAGTCTCTCGTACGTCAATATACACATGATATATAATAACAATTGCACTAGCTAGCCTGTTTTGGGCATTGAACATATATAAGATTTGGAAGTTACTGATTTGTTGCTAATTATTAGGTGAAGCCAAGCATGAAATTAGTAGTGTTCATGAATCATTTATTAGATATGACTTTGGCACAATCAGAGTTGCTACAGACAACTTTTCCGAGGTAAATAAGCTTGGAGAAGGTGGATTCGGTGCTGTTTACAAGGTGAGTGATATCATGATCAATTAGTTGAAAAGCATGTCATGTTTGTCATCAATTAGTTGATGTATATCCATAACAGGGTAAGCTTCAAAATGGACTAGAAATAGCAGTGAAAAGGCTATCTATGGGTTCTAGTCAAGGAAATATAGAGTTTAAGAATGAGGTTCTATTGCTAGCGAGGCTTCAACATCGAAATCTGTTGAGCATCATGGGATTTGCTTTGGAAGGAAATGAAAGGCTTCTTATCTATGAGTTTATGCCTAATGCAAGCCTCGATCACTTCTTATTTGGTATGGTTACACTACTTTTGCTTAAATTTTAGATTCTATACATAGTTTGATTTCAAATGAAGCCTCTATTTTATGGTTGCATGAACATGAAGACCCAATCAAACAAGTCCAATTGAATTGGGAAAAACGGCACAAAATTATAGAGGGTATTGCTCGAGGGCTTCTTTATCTTCATGAAGATTCCCGACACCGTATTATTCATCGTGATCTCAAAGCTGGCAACATCTTGTTAGATGCATATATGAATCCCAAAATTTCAGATTTTGGCACTGCAAGGTTGTTAGATCGAACTGAAGGCAATACAATGAGAATTATTGGGACTTAGTAAGTATATATAAGATGTAAGCTAGAAATAATAACCATATATAGCATTGCATGCTCTATACAAGTAACACAAATAGTTACTAATTTTATCTCTTAGAAACAAAATGGAAGTAGTACTCGAAATCATTTTTAAACATGACCTCTAATAAATATGATGAAACTGTTATTTTTCAAATGAAACTAGTACTATATATTGATCATGTCCATGACTTGCAGTGGATATATGCCTCCAGAGTATGCTCAATGCGGAACCTTTTCAACAAAGTCCGATGTCTTTAGTTTTGGCGTGCTAATTTTGGAGATAGTGAGCGGCCATAAAAACAGTTCTTTTCCTGAAGGCCTTGTTAGCTATGTAAGTATCATTATCCATGCATATATATATATATAAATATATATATATTAAATGGATATATGTTTCGATATTGACAAAATAAATGAATATACTAGTCTTTGATACTCATGTGTCTGCCACTTAAATTATCTTAATTTGTAGGCTTGGGAAAACTGGAGGCAGGGAACACCTTTAAATCTTGTAGATCCCACATTGATGGTAAAGTCAACAATTCAAATACTGAGATGCATCCACATTGGACTATTATGTGTTCAAGAAAATGTAAATGATAGACCGACAACTGCTTCGGTCGTTCTCATGCTTGGTAGTGAATCCATTACTCTAGCGATACCCAAGAGACCTGCATTTCTTTTGTACACGAGTAACAACAATGTCCAAGCCTCGGTAAATGATGCTTCAATTACTGAGCAATATCCTCGCTAATGTTTGTTGTCATTACCCTAGTTTTGATTGTCCTATACATTGGTGTTGTTTATGGTACTCTATTATTCTAGTGAAACTTTGTGACACTCAATTGTTTTAATTGATCATGTTTTCCTGCAACCCTTAATTTTTATTTGAAATTTTTTTAGTCCCTGTCTTCTCTCTCTTCCTTTGAGTGTTATTTTTCAAAAACAAATCATGTGTTTCATTTTTTTATACAAGGGAGTACTGGGGGTTTCGAAGCCAAGTTTTCCATTTCGAATACTAGTTAATGTATGGAATATTGATAAGTAGCCATAATCAAGACTCAAATTAATCCCAAGGACCAATGATGTAGTGAGAGAGACAACCTTTAAGAATTCCAAACATCAAGGCTAAGATAAGCTCATCTAGAAAAAATGTAATTGCCTACTTGCCTAATTTGTGTCTTCGTACGTCACTTACTTTATTATCTTTATTTCTTTTTAAGTAAAAGGGAAGGCGTGACTAGTGTAGCAACCATTCTTAGGCGTGACTATAGGAGCCTCTCCCCTCTGTGGAATGTTCGTTTTGAGTCATAGCTACTGCCCCATGGGCATGCCCATCACCACAACACCCCCAAAATATCCAACTACTGGTCCAAAACCCATTGCATGGCCCAAAGGTCATGCTTTATTACCACAAGTGGTTTCAACTTATATCCTATCTCGAACTCCTAATGTGGCGCCCCCAACTTCCATGTACGGACAAGCACGGAAATCGAGACACCCGGGATGATGACAACACGATCACGCACCCCAACGACACGTGCCGAGTGTGTGAAATGCAACACGTGTACAAAATAAAATGCAGCGGAAAGATTATGTCAGATAACTAAGTACCAGAATTTAATACAATACAAAAATAATACAGAAATCCACAAGTCAACATAATACAATTTTGTTGTTCATAAAACAACCTCAAATAAAAATACAAATACAACATAGAATATAGCCAAATGTCCCTACTCCTCAGGTGGAGCCGCATCTTCGGGCTCAACCTCTTCAAAACCTGCGTCAAAATCTGCAGTACCAATAAATGGTACCACAGGTAAGTAAAACCCAAAAATACTCCAAGATAACAAATATAAGAATACAACAACCACTATGCATGCACATGATGACCCAAGTGCAAAACCCGAGAAAAACACCATTTCTCGAAAATCACAAGTTTCTTTTCCCACACACGCCAAAAATCACCATTTGGCACAATTAATAACCAGGAATAGTTACTTTAATTCCAATTTTATCCCGTATGCACCATGGCCTCCCCTAGGGACCATCCACATACCCTGGCTCCCTTCGTCACCCCACAGGTAGCGACCATGCGAGTGATACAATACGAGTGATGCCCAGTTCCGCGCCCACCGCGTACATAGCCAAGCATCCTCTGATCTCCGCCAGCACGAGAGATCACGGAGTCGGATCGAGAGCGCTACCATCTCGTCCAAGTCCCGAGCAACAGCTCCAGGGGACGACACTCAGTACATTCCGCTCCCGAGTGCCCAGAGGAGCTCCACCGAGATAATAACCCATCTCGGCTTGGGGGTGATACACACACACCCGAAAAGCCTTTTTTTCAAAACACAGTTTCCACAATTGTACACACCCACGCATGCGTGCACTATGCCATGAAAATGACCAGTTACCAATAACCAACAGTTACCAACAATTTTTCAATAACCAACACAGTCTATCAGATAACCAATTCACAATTTATAAAACAGGTCATTGCAAAAATATATTTAAATCTTAAAAGTCTTTTGGAGAAATACTTACAGTGCTTTAAAATAATTTATGGAGGATCACGGAGGAACTGGAAGCACCAAAACAGCAACTGTCACAGTGCAAAAACACTGTGACCGAAATTCACAGTGAAATTCAAATTCTCACACGGGTTCAAACGAAAACTTGGAATTGATAGGGTAGGGCCTAAGGAAGGTGGGGAATCTAATGGTGGTGGTGGTTGGCCGTGAATGGCGGCGGAAATGGGTGGTTTACGGCCGAGAATTTCAAATCGGAAGTGGAGCTCGCACGGGCGGCTCCGGCGACGGATCGGGGCCGGGTTTGGGTGGAAAAGCTTGGTATTGGGCCGGTGAAGAAGTGGTGAAGAAATGGTGGCCAATGGTGGCCGGACGGCGGCGGAACGGCGAGGAGAAGCCGTAGGCTTCGCACGGCTCACGGCGGCTAACGGCAGCGTTAGGCGGCCTGAAAATTTATGGGTGAGGTCGCCGGTGGCTGGGGAACCGAACGGCACCGGCGGTGTCGACCACGGCGGCCGGCAACGGTGACAGCAAGGCCAAACCCGATTTGCACGTGAGAGAGGAGAGAGAGAGAGAGAGAGAGAGAGAGAGGGAGGGCGCGCGGGGGGGGGGAAAAGCAGGAGGAAAAGAAAAAAAAGAAAGAAGAAAAAAGAAAGAAAAGAAAAAGAAGAGGGAAAAAGGGAAGATCCAGTCTTCCAATCTGGGTCCCGAAAAAAAAACCAACGAAGATGAATTTAAAACCGAAAGCTAATTAAAATAATTCAAACGCAGTGAAATAATTTAAATGCAACAATAAAAATTTAAAACTCAAAAATAAATCAATTTAAATTAAAGATCATTTTAAAAGCCAAAACAATAAATAAAATCTAGAAAGCACATAAAATAATTTTCACATCATAAAATATTATGAAACAATATTTAAAAACTCCCAAAATTTAAAAACAAAATAAATAATCACAAAATAAATTAAATAAATCCTCCATTAAAATACACTAAAATCTGGGATGTTACAATCTCCCCCCCTTAAATAAAATTTCGTCCTCGAAATTGGTAAGGTCCATCATTACGACTAAGACAATGATAAGGTTCAACTAAGGGTAGACTTAAGAAACATACCAGAAGGGTCAACCAAACAAATACGGATACTGCTCCCTCATATCGGCCTCTCGCTCCCAAGAGAAATCTTGAGCCAAAAGATCACTCCAAGCTACCTTCTCCAAAGGCATCGACTTAGATCTTAACCTTTGTTCCTTCCAATTTGCAATCTACGTCGGGGCAACCTCATAAGTAAAGTCAAGCTGATGTTCGATACGTCTTGGGTCGACAAAGCGAAACTCTTGCTGACCAAAACTTTTCTTGAGAACACATGGAACACATCAAGAACTATTCCAAATACTCTGGCAAAGCAATCCTGAAAACAACAACCCCATTCACCTCCAAAATCAGAAAAGGTTCTACTAATCTTGGCTAAGTTTTCCTCTCTTACTAAAACAATTAACGCCTTCCTTAGGAGAGACTTTGAGGTAACCCAATCACCTTCCTCAAAGGACAAGTCTCTTCTCTTTGAATCCGCATAACTTTCTGACAACTTTGCGCTTCCGCCATTTTATCTCTTATCACCCGAACTTGATCTGACCTCTCTTTTATTAACTCGGGCCCAACTAAATTACTCTCACTAGTCTCCCATTGGCACATCATGATTAATACTCCTAGAGCGGCCATGAAATCCAAGATCTCTATATTCACAAAACCTTAATACCACACCCAAGAAATCCCACTGATTAAAAGCTCCATTGATACTCGGAACTAACCTCTAATGACTCCTACGGTAAAACTTCCAAACCTTCGTTGAAAACTACACTTTAGTAACCTAGAGGTCACTTCCAAAGTTAACCATTAATAACGAGGTTGCACACACAATAATCAATCTCCAAATATAGGTATCTTCTCAAAATTTCAAGTCACTACTAATTCCTCAAAATTAATACAAAATTTTAAATTCCTAATTACAACCAAAGTATCAAGCTCCTGCCATGCATTCTGATAATCACCACACTTCAAAAATTTATGTCCTTATAAAAAAATTAATATCATCGAGTACAAGGTGGCTTCATACCTACTAACCAGAAAATTCTTACCACAATTGATGGAAATATCCTCTTTCCAAAATCATGAATTATCACACAAATTACTCAAATAACTCCCGCTACTTTAAACAAGATCAATATTAATTAACCTCAGCATCCCAAAATACACCCGCTCAACTTAGATAAAAAAACTTATCTTAAAAGGCTCAAATTTTCAATCCACCAAAACTATTGCTCAACGTCCATGGATCTTAATATCTTATTAACTCACGTACTTGATTATGCTATCCACCATTGATACCTAAGCTTCAACTTCCAAAATTTATCGTACACCAAACATGACCTATCAATCTTCCTTTAAGTCAAATAACATTGTCCTTAACTCACCTAACTTGACGCTCCATTTCCAAAGAAAAGTATAGTCTCAAAAAAATTTAAATTCCTATGTGACCTCAAGTCACAATTAATTCCTTTAGGTAATCACAATAATTATTGCCAATCATCATTCCATCGAGTAACCTGCTTCGACTATACTCTTCGATCAACTCACCAAAACTCTTGAACTTAATACTGTCGTAACGACTCTTTAACAACACCTACCAAAACTACTTCCTCCAAGCCAAGAATGAGACTAGAACCCGTACTCTCCGAAATCCCTACAAACTCACAACTGTTACACGTCAATCTCGTGCATCCTTAGCTAGAATCAATATTCCTCCAACGTGCAAGTGATCTATCACTACCATTTCCATCATTTGGACCTACATCCTCGAAATCAACAAGAATCATTTCTTAAATCAACACCATCTTTATCCTTAAAATTGATATGGATCAAATCTTAAACCTACTATTGTAACCTCAAGCTGAAAACAATCATTTTCTCGAATTCAATCCAAATCTACAATCCTTAGAAAATACTCGAGCTAAATCATTACCTTCCATTTCCAAAGAAATATTCTCATTAAAATTCATATATTAATAATTCAGTTCTGATCAACCTCATCATAATGATCACAGACTAAACAGTCTCCAAAATAAATCAAGTTAGCACATCAAGCTCGAGGAATTAAAACTTAAATCTTATTACAAATCAATTCTTCAATCTTGTAATTCTAAAACCTTAAACCAAAAGAATCATTTCCTGAAATCCTCAAATTCGATGACCTTAAAGCTAAAACACACTTACTTTACAAACCTTGCAAAATTCTAAACTCAAAATAATACCAAAGTGCTAAACTGAGCCAGCAAAATTAAAATTTCTAATTTAACTAGTCCCTCAAGTGCTTGTTGAACCTACCACTTTAGATCCTATAAACTTATTTCCTAAAACTATAGGGCCTCAAACCTTAGATAACTTCTCATAAATCTATCCTTGAAATTCGTTGAACTTATGACCTCCTACTCTAAAGACTCAACACTTAATTCTACGGAACTTAAGACCTCAAGTATCCTAGGCGAACTAAAGCTATTCCCACCTTAGCTGCAACTTGAGTTCCCACTCCATAGAGTTCACTTAGACCATGCCGTTCCCATCGAGTTTCGATATTAAGATATACCAATTCCCCATTAGGAAGAGCCACAACCAAAGATTGAGGTAAAGGCTCCGTGACCAAGTTACACAGCTGCGCGAAGGTGGCTGATACAAAAGACTAAGATGCCCGGAATCAAACAACATACATGCATAAAAAAAAAAATCATAGAGACAACTCTACCTGAAGCACACATACATCCAAAAATTCAAACAAACAATTTTTCCCCAAACACCAATTCCAAAAAAAAAATAATAATAAATAAATAAATAAATAAATAAATAAATTAAACTCATACTTGTAATCATTCCAGCATCATGAGTAGATGGCGCCTCATAATCTACGTTTCCTGGGGTCATGGCATAAACCCGAGCTTGAACCAGCTGTCTCTGATTAGATCTTCCGCTACGTCGGCCTCCCCGACTTGCTTGAGGTTGATTAGGGCACTCTCGATAAAAATGACCCGGCTGGCCACATCTATAACACTGGGTGGTCCCACTCTGACGGCAGTCACCCTCATGAGCTCTATTGCATCTGCTGCAAACTGGGGCTCGGCCCCAATACGCATACCAGATGCCACTTGTGGTAGGGTCCCACTCCTCTGAACAAATTTCTGGGGAGACCCAGAACTGCTACCCTCACTAGCAAAATTCCTCCTTTTCTTACCTGGAGGGGAGCCTACAGCCAAACTATTCTCCCGCTCAACCATGGTAGCCAAATCAATTAACTCGTTGAGAGAGGACACCCGTTGACATATCACAAATCTGCGTATCTCAGGACGCAGACCCTCCTGAAACCGCTCCACCTGCAACTCCTCGGTGGCAATAAGGTGGGGCGCAAAACGCCCAAGCTCCAGGAAAGCACGGGAGTACTGGTCCACTGTCATATTGCCCTGAACCAGATTACTAAATTCCCGAGCCTTCTGCCTTCTCACAGCAGGTGGGAAAAATCTATCATCAAACTCCTTCTTAAAACGCTGCCAGGACACAGCAGCTAAAGTTCCAAATTCCCTCTCCAAAAGATTCCGCTTCATTCTCCACCAATTTGCTGCTTCTCCTTGCAACAAATAACTGGCATACAATACTTGTTGATCTTCAGTGCATCCACAAATCTCAAATGTTCTCTCAATTCCATTGATCCACCCTTCAGCTTGAAGTGGATCTTCTACCCCAAAAAACATGGGGGTCCGATACTTGAGAAATCTCTCATAGGAGCATCCCACTTGCACAGCCAGATTCTGATGAAAGAGATCTGCCATCCTATTCAATGCCCTGGCAATGGCATTATCCACCTCATTATTGGAAGATTCCCCCATGGGTTCCTTATCCTGCCTCCTTGGCCTCACCATTATTCTGTCAAATCACAATTCTCAACCCCACTTTAGTCCCGGACAAAATTTAATTAAGAGTATTAGTAACACCCAAATAAAATATAATAGGACAACATAAGATAAAAATAATAAAATAAGATAAAATAAAATCAATCAAACTATCAACAATAAATTAAAACCATTAAAATAACATATTTCAAATCAAAATAATTTTTAAATCACAACTTTTACAAATATTCTGGTACTTCACCTATGGGACATGTGGCTTTACCCAGAGACGAACTGCTCTGATACCACCTGTGGCGCCCCCAACTTCCATGTACGGACAAGCACGGAAATCGAGACACCCGGGATGATGACAACACGATCACGCACCCCAACGACACGTGCCGAGTGTGTGAAATGCAACACGTGTACAAAATAAAATGCAGCGGAAAGATTAGGTCAGATAACTAAGTACCAGAATTTAATACAATACAAAAATAATACAGAAATCCACAAGTCAACATAATACAATTTTCTTGTTCATAAAACAACCTCAAATAAAAATACAAATACAACATAGAATATAGCCAAATGTCCCTACTCCTCAGGTGGAGCCGCATCTTCGGGCTCAACCTCTTCAAAACCTGCGTCAAAATCTGCAGTACCAATAAATGGTACCACAGGTAAGTAAAACCCAAAAATACTCCAAGATAACAAATATAAGAATACAACAACCACTATGCATGCACATGATGACCCAAGTGCAAAACCCGAGAAAAACACCATTTCTCGAAAATCACAAGTTTCTTTTCCCACACACGCCAAAAATCACCATTTGGCACAATTAATAACCAGGAATAGTTACTTTAATTCCAATTTTATCCCGTATGCACCATGGCCTCCCCTAGGGACCATCCACATACCCTGGCTCCCTTCGTCACCCCACAGGTAGCGACCATGCGAGTGATACAATACGAGTGATGCCCAGTTCCGCGCCCACCGCGTACATAGCCAAGCATCCTCTGATCTCCGCCAGCACGAGAGATCACGGAGTCGGATCGAGAGCGCTACCATCTCGTCCAAGTCCCGAGCAACAGCTCCAGGGGACGACACTCAGTACATTCCGCTCCCGAGTGCCCAGAGGAGCTCCACCGAGATAATAACCCATCTCGGCTTGGGGGTGATACACACACACCCGAAAAGCCTTTTTTTCAAAACACAGTTTCCACAATTGTACACACCCACGCATGCGTGCACTATGCCATGAAAATGACCAGTTACCAATAACCAACAGTTACCAACAATTTTTCAATAACCAACACAGTCTATCAGATAACCAATTCACAATTTATAAAACAGGTCATTGCAAAAATATATTTAAATCTTAAAAGTCTTTTGGAGAAATACTTACAGTGCTTTAAAATAATTTATGGAGGATCACGGAGGAACTGGAAGCACCAAAACAGCAACTGTCACAGTGCAAAAACACTGTGACCGAAATTCACAGTGAAATTCAAATTCTCACACGGGTTCAAACGAAAACTTGGAATTGATAGGGTAGGGCCTAAGGAAGGTGGGGAATCTAATGGTGGTGGTGGTTGGCCGTGAATGGCGGCGGAAATGGGTGGTTTACGGCCGAGAATTTCAAATCGGAAGTGGAGCTCGCACGGGCGGCTCCGGCGACGGATCGGGGCCGGGTTTGGGTGGAAAAGCTTGGTATTGGGCCGGTGAAGAAGTGGTGAAGAAATGGTGGCCAATGGTGGCCGGACGGCGGCGGAACGGCGAGGAGAAGCCGTAGGCTTCGCACGGCTCACGGCGGCTAACGGCAGCGTTAGGCGGCCTGAAAATTTATGGGTGAGGTCGCCGGTGGCTGGGGAACCGAACGGCACCGGCGGTGTCGACCACGGCGGCCGGCAACGGTGACAGCAAGGCCAAACCCGATTTGCACGTGAGAGAGGAGAGAGAGAGATCGGGCGCGCGGGGGGGGGAAAAAGCAGGAGGAAAAGAAAAAAAAGAAAGAAGAAAAAAGAAAGAAAAGAAAAAGAAGAGGGAAAAAGGGAAGATCCAGTCTTCCAATCTGGGTCCCGAAAAAAAAANACATAAAATAATTTTCACATCATAAATTATTATGAAACAATATTTAAAAACTCCCAAAATTTAAAAACAAAATAAATAATCACAAAATAAATTAAATAAATCCTCCATTAAAATACACTAAAATCTGGGATGTTACACCTAACTTCAAAGCCATAAAATACCAACTCGTACCAACTGAGCTATCAACTTGGTGGTTACTTATTTTATTACCTAAATTTGCAACCCTTTGGTTTAGTTCGTTCTAAAACCTTAGGTTTCCAATGTTTTGAAGGAATTTAGCTTTAAACAAATAAGAAAACCTATCATTTATTTTAACAAATAAATAACAAAAATAATAGAATCCTGCTACATGCATGGAGCTATCCATGGACTATGCATGGATTGCCTCATAAAGGATCTCACTGTTCATGCAAAAGGTAAAAGGAAAAAAATATAAGGCCATCAAGGTCGCCATCAGTTCAATTTCATGGCCATGGAGGTTGCCATGTAAAATGGAATAACTTTTTAAATATTTTTCCACACTTTACATGTCCACATTTGTTTTGGCTGATTCTGCTTCAACTTGAAATCAGAAAGCAAGACGTGCTCGGCCTTCTTGGCTAGGGGTCGCCTCTGGTACCTAAACTAGTTGCAACCAAAGAGATTTCTCTAGATCACCCAAAGGAGATAGTATGAACTTGCCTCTAGATCTTCCCTCTATTCCTTATTTCTATCTAGCTCCTGGCGGGAGTCTCACTCATTGCTATCGACAGTCTAGCAGTTGAATTTGATATGGTAACCCCTTTGGGCCATAATATCACAGTATTCAGTTACACCATCATTCATACAATTTTTAAATCATAAGAAATTTCTTTCATCGTACATAGGGTTCGTAAAAAATTGCTTCCAACAAAAGCAAATACATATATACACATTTATGAATATTTAGTATTGTCTATATAAAGTTGCACAAAGACCTTTCAGTTTACATAAAACGTTGTGTAGAATACATGATCATAATCATTTATCTCGATTCTTGTGTAAATTAAGCTATCCATGTGTATCTCTGAGCATTAAACCAAACCTATAATATTTATGAAACAGCATAAGCATTGTTTACATTAGTAGTATGCAAAATATGCATCATGCACTAAGCATAAGGCTAATTCGTGACATTCAAGTTCCTTGTCCTACAACATTGTCCCTGCTACCACACTTTGCTCGGCTTGAACTTTGCTCGCCCAACACTTTGCCGATACTTGCTCCCTTAATACCTTGGTCGCCTAACACTTGCTTAATTAACACATTGCTCACCTAACACCTTGCTTGCTTATCACTTTGCTCACCATTCCTTGCCCAACTCTTTCCTCACCTTTCCTCATATAACTCTTACATAATTTTAACCTAAATTCACCATCACTCAATACAACATAGACCTCGGCCTTTTACCTGTGTAACTCCCCTCCTACTTATAACTCTCCTACTATCTTTCTTCACTTCACTCCCCTTCCCATACATTTGATCCTAGAACTTAGAGTCTGTTTGAAGGTTAGTATACAAAGGGAGAGAATACATGAATTCGAGAGGATGGGAGAAACTTACTACGATGGTACACATACACGTGGGGTGAAGATTCAAAAACTTTTCTTTCATCGTTCCTTCATATTATGGTGATCGGTAGTTGATCAAAACACCTAAGGGCATAGTTACGAGGTGGCTCAGTATGGTGTGGGTGCGTTACAATAGCCCCTTTCTTCCTCTTTTTTCTGTTAACAACATAGAGCATAAGCAAAAAGATCTGTGTGTGTGCATTTGATGCGGTGTACCGCGACATGAAAGAATTACCAAAAATCCATGTATTATGTACATATAGGTTCCCACACATGCTTGAACACGGTGACTTCGTAGGGAATGACAATGCAACCTCCTGGGAATTCTCACAACATTTTTTTAAAGGGAATTCTCACAGCATTGAGAGCTTCTTGTGTGGTTGATGTGGTTTGTAACTCACGGTTAATGCAATGATTCTCAGTATGGCATAGTTGTGAGGGGCACATCAGAGCAAAGGGACAGACCACCACTAGAGTTGAGTAGAAAGAAAGATGAAGAACTACTCCATTAGTTTTGTGAAAAATAGTTGCGGGTGTTACAGAGTGCAATTACTCCAACACTTGGGTGAGCATGCACCTTGTAAAAGGCCTAGTAGACACATCCCAGCACAAGGTGGAGATGGAAGTCTGTCTATACTATAGGCAAGCTAGAAAAGTAACCTACTGTGAAAGCAAGGACAAGGAGCTGAAGAGACCAGTGACTTTCATAAGACAATAGTTACCCGCCTAAGACAAGCAATGATTTATAAGACACGAGTTACCTACCAAAGGCGAGCAACGATCTAGGATAAACTGGGGAAAATATGAGAGTTTTCTAGAACAACACAGAAATGCGCAGAAGAATGGCAGTGTCATAGTAAGAAGCTCACACTCCATTTGAAGGGTCACATCCGGAGTGGTTCTGTAGAAGAGGTTACAACTCAGCAAAGGTTAGCATCTAAGACAACACTGGGGAATATGGTCAACGTTATATGTAAGAGGCGCACGCATATTCTATACCTTACCCTTTTCTGATCATGAATAAATCTAATTTTTTCATCATGTTTATTCTTATACTTACTCCCTGATGTTCAAGACTTTGAATGATTGTTTCTATCATATCTATGTTTGGAAAATCATTATCTCCATGTGAGAAGTCTATAATGTGTGTCGATCATCATGGGATGGAATGGAGAATTTTCTGAACCATTCCCGCAAATTCCAAGAGCTTCATATGGGAAGGAGAATTTGTGATACCCCATATAATAACTGTGACACCCCGATTTTTACGTGCTTTTATTGAAGGGCTTTTTAACTAAATATTTGATTTTGAGCCTTTTAATTTAATTTAACGTGTTTTCGCGAGATTATTTTACCATTTTTAAATCGGGAATTATTTTAATGTGCTTTCATAATTTTAATCAGTGTTCTGCAATTAAATTGCTTTTTATTTTAAAGAATGTTATTGTTGGAGTTTAATATTTTACTTTAATTAGTTTTGAGTTTATATTGATTTATTTAATTTACTGTTTTAAAGGTAGTTATTTTGAGGATCAGTTGTGACCCAAAAATTGTAAAGATTGGATCTCATTTCTTTTCCTTCATTTTTCTTTTTTCCTTTCTTTTCTTTCTCTTTTCTCCTCCTTTTCTTTTCTCCTCATTTTTCTTTTCGGCTTTTTCCTCAAAGCTCGTGCGACGTCTCTCTCCTTTCTCTCCTTCGGCAGAATGCCTCTCTCCACCCAGCCACCGCTGTGTTCCACCGTGGTCATCACCGCCCGGCCCAGTCCATTCCCCAGCCGTTGGCGACCATACCCTATCCTATCGATCTCAGGCCGGCTAGTGCCGCCATGAGCCTCCACAAATTGTTCGAAGCCGCGGCATTCCATTCCCTCTAGCGCCGCCGTCCGGCCACCTCTGGCCGCCATTTTTTTACCACTTCTTCACCGGCCTCTTGCCGTCCTAACCCACCCAACCCCAGCTCCGATCCGTCACCGGTGAAGTCCCATTGTCTACATCTCCGATTTCACCCTTTTTGGCCCCACCTCCATTTCGGCCGCCACCCATGGCCAACCGTCATTTCCACTAGTTTCACCACCTTTCATAGGCCCTACCCTACCATTCCCTAGCTTTTGTTTGACCCCGTTTGAATTTGGATTTTCTGTGTATTTCGGCCACTATGTTTTTACACTGTTACATTGCCTTCCAGCCGCCTTTTGCACCTCTGCGATCCTCCTAAAATTACTTTATAGCGCTGTAAGTATTTCTCCAAAAGATTTTTAAGACTTAAGTATATTTTTGCACTAACCTGTTTTATAAATTGTGATTTGGTTATTTGGTTTGACTGTGTTGGTTGTTGAAAAATTACTGATAATTGTTGGTTGTTGGTAATTGGTCAATCTCATGGCATTGTGCAAGTATGCGTGGGTGTGTGTTTTGGAAACTGTGTTTAATGTGAAAAGGTTTTTCGGATGCGTGTGTATCACCCCCAAGCCGAGATGGAGTATTATCTCGGTGGAGCTCCTCTAGGCACTCGGGAGCGGAATATACTGAGTGTCATCCCCTAGGGCTGTTGCTCGGGACTTGGACGAGATGGTAACGCTCTCGATCCGACTCTGTGGCCCTTTGTGCTGGCGGGGTTTAGAGGATGCTTGGCTATGTATGCGGTGGGCGTGGAATTAGGCATCACTCGTTGTGCATCACTCGCATGGTCGTTACCCGTGGGGTGACGAAGGGAGCCAGAGTATGAGGATGGTCCCTAGGGGAGGCCATCGTGCATACGGTTAAAATTGGAATTAATGGATTTATTCCTGGATTTTAGTTTTGTGCCAAATGGTGATTTTTGGCGTGCGTGAAAAAATTGTGATTTTCGAGAAATTGTATTTTTCTCGGGTTTTGCGCTTTGGTCATCGTGTGCATGCATAGCGTTAGTGTTTTAATATATTTATATCTTGGAGCATTTTGGGTTTTACTTACCTGTGGTACCATTTTCTGGTACTGTAGATTTTGATGTTGATGATGCAGATGTTGAGCTTGAGGATGCTACTCCACCTGAGGAGTAGGGACATTGGCTATTTTGTATTTGAAGTTAATTGTTCGCTTATGCTTATTGTATTTTGTTTAATGTTGATTTGTAAACAAAAATTGTATTATGTTGACATGTGGATTTTCAGTACTATTGTATTGTATTAAATCCTGGTACTTAGTTATTTGACTTAACCATTCCGCTGCGTATTGTTTATTATACACGTGTTGCATTACACACACTCGGCACGTGTCGATGGGGTGCGTGATCGTGTCATCATCATCCCGAAGCCTTGATTTTCGTGCGTGTCTGTACATGGAAGTTGGGAGCGCCACAATAACAATAATGGTAGGTGGTTTGCGATCCACCCCATATGATAAGGATAAGGGTAGGTGATGTATGAAATCCAACATTGCTTGGGAATGAGAAGTTCTTGCTCTTTATAATATTCTAATGGGTCTCTAATTATATCATTGACTAGTTCTTCTAGAGTATAGGTAATGTGGTTTGGGCCTTCCATTGGAGCGTTACAAATTGTATCAGAGCCTATCCCAATAAAAAATGTGGGATATGAGCCGTGCCACCTACGATGGACTGGTCCTATGAGGACGTTGGAAATTTAAGAGGAGAGAATGTGATACCCCATATGATAAGGATAAGTGTAGGTGGTGCGAAATTCGCCCCATATGATAAGGATAAGAGTAGGTGGTGTATTGGATCCCATATTGCTTAGGAATGAGAGGTTATTTTTTTATAATATTCTAATATGGCTCTATTTATATCATTGATTAGTCATTGCAGATTATAAACAAGGTTGTGAAATTTTGGAAAGATTTCACGACTCGAGCGACCACTTAGGTCTTAGACTGTCAACCTAGTTGGTTTCCATTCCGCTATTGTGATAGAGGTGCATTTTTATTTATTTGAGACTCTTAGGAGTATGAGTTTGAGAAACAAATTGCACCATTAGTCTCTAATGATTATTTAAGATTTTACAGTCCAATGTTACGTTTTCAGTTTCCCGTGTGAATAGTACTCGGGAGAGCCTTTTGATTTAATCAAGGCACTTAATGGTCTAATTTTGAGAAACAAGTTGCACCACTGGACTTTATGATTATTTAGAATTTTATGGTGCAATAATCATTCTTTAAAATTTTTCATGTGAATAGTAACACCCAGGAATAGTGCAACGTGGCACCCAATTTTGACGATCACCAAATCGTTAAGTGGATTGTCCAAAGAAGTTTTGGGGAGTATTAATTGGATGGCAAGATCCTAACCACACTTGGTGAATGGTATAGGACACTTGGCATTAGGAGGTACCATGAGATGGAGATGTGAAGGAATGGAAGACAAATCATGCCATATGATCATGCCACCTAAGCCAAACACTATCCCATCCAACCAAACACTTTGTGATCAACCAAAAAATGGTTTCAACCCTAGTGAAACCCCAAAACATTGGAATCCAACTGAAACCTCAAAATTCATGGAGGAAAACGAGACCCTAAATGGCTTTCCAAATCCTAAAGTGGCCACTTTTGCATAAGTGATTAAATCACTTTCACATACTATTAATCACTCAAATATATGCTCTTATACCCTCATTCACTCTTTATATCTTGGTTATTTCATTGGGCCATGAAAATTTTGATTTTGGCTTGTTAAAACTAAAACCCTAAACTAAACCCCAAATATAGACCCATTCAGTTAGGCCCATTGTTTGCACATAAAAAACCACTCTAATGCAAAGCTTCTTGAGTAAGGTTCCCCTAACACCCAATGTATCCCTATGGGTGATATTTCAACTCAAATAGTGCAAAGATTGAAGGCCAAAAAGCAACCCAAAGTTGCCCACCCTTCTTGGTTGTAGCAACCCCATAGCATGGGCCGAGTAGCCCATGGTTTTTCACACTATTTGTGAATGAAAACCTGTCATAAAGAGTCACTCAGTCCCTCATGTCAGCTCCCTTTCCCAAAAAATGACACTCCATGCATTTCCCCACCCTTTGGTTATTTTTCATTTACTTTTTTTTAGAGAACTCGGGTGAGAGCTTCAGAGAGTTTTCCTGGCAGATATTGCATTGCACTTTTCATCCTTTTGTAAGTTGATTCTCATGGAACTTCCTGCATGTGTTTTGTTACTCTTTGTGTCTAGTTTCTATTTATATATTTTTGTATATTTTCATGGATTATTTATTGGTGAAAATTGGGTTTGAGCATGCAATGGTCATGTTGGGGGACAGTTTCGATGACGGTGTGAAATGTTGATGATTTGCTTTTTGCTAAAGTTAGGGGTATATATTGATATGATGAAATTATAAGATATTTTTATATATGTTATGATTTGATCCAAAACATGTTCACGTTTTTATTAATGCATTATACACTTCTTCTTTGAAGTTTAAACTGGAACACACATAACAACTTCTGTTTTGAGGTTGTGATATTTGTTGGTTCTAGAAACATAGTCCAATGGTTATAAAATTCATATATGATTTTATTAAGGTTTTTATTTATGTTTTAAGATTTTTCTAAGAGAGTTGGTTTAAATATGTTTTGGAAACATGTTTTACATGCAATAGTTTAATTAGAACTTAAACTTGACGGTTGTGTTTTGATGAGATTATTGACATGTGATGCTAGGTTTGATGATAGAAACAAATTAGAACTTGAATATAAAGTACATGATCATATTTCTTGGAGTTTTATTGCATGAAAATCAAGGATCCAGTATTTTGTTCCAAGATCAAAAGCATGCCATACTTGGTTTTAATGCTTTAGTGCAAACCAATGTAAGTTTTGGTAATTTTTGGTTTTTGATCAAGCATGTTATTACGTAGGTCTGAATGTTTAACATGTTAGGAGAGTTAGTTTTGGACGTTTGGAATCGTTGGAATTGTTTGGAAGCTGTCAGACCTAGAACATCAAAAGATAGTTCTATTTAACTTAGAATTTGATGTTTTTGGCAATTGTGTTACTATAATGAGTTTAGATTTTTATGGTGTATATATATATATATATGTTGATGTCTTAACATGATTTTAGAACTTAGGATGTGATTTTTGTGTGTTACAAAAATCAATTTAAGCATGTTAGATGGATGTTTAGTCTAGATGCAACAAAAACCTTGTTTTTGGCCTATATCTGGTTTGGCCCAAGCATAGTTTGTATAGTTGTGTTTTGATTTGAATTTTTCTGAATGAATATTTGGGCCAAACCACATATGTCATTTAATATATTTAATATATCATTTATCCACCATTAAATTAATGATAAATAAAAAGAAAAATGATAAAATTTACAAGATAAATGTAAATTTTGGTAGGATTTGGAGTTAGTATGCAAAATCTTTATTTTAGGGAAAAATTATAATTTTCCACATGTAGAGGGGTAACTTTATAATTTAGCCTAAGTTGATGAGTCTTTATGTTTGTATGAGTTTTAGAGAGATAGAATGAAAAATATCTCAATTCAGTTCACGCCTTTTTACGTACATTACACTACAATCACTTTAAGTTAGCCTCTAACTCACTCGCAGTGTATTTCTATATGTATGGTGGTAAGCGCATAAATGTCATATTCTTGTCAGTTAAAAATGCTCTAATATGTCATTCCATGTCAATTATTTCAAGTACATGCTTATTTGTTACATGTCATGTTATGCCATGCCATCTATCACACATCCATTGTTACACATCATGTCATGTCCCATGTGTAGAGTATGGCACGAAAAATATTTTCAACTTAGTGGAGTTTTTTTTATCTTTATCCAGATCCCAAGTGCTATGACGGGGTATTATCCTATTGGAACTCTATTGTCCAAGCTGGAGTGTTTAAATTCGTGTAGAATTTCTTGAGTTGACAAAGTGCTGCCCACAGGCTTTGAATGGGACCTAAGTAATTGTTTTCGAGAGCAAAGTCAGGCACCCAACACCGTGGCACCAACCTCATGTTTATTAGTTTTTAATCAGTTCAGTTATCATGAGGTAGTCACAGTTGTCGCAGATGCCTGAGATGTAATGCGGTACAGACAGGAGCGCACGCCTCAAGGGGACCTATATAGCATCCACATGTTCATGTTTAATTAGCCATGTATATGTTGAACAAGACTCCAAGTTTATGTTCAATTCATATTATTTTCAGTCCATGTAAGTTTTCAGTTCATGTCAATTTTCAGTTCATGCTAGTTTCAGTTCATTTCAAGTCATGTCATGCTATTTGCCAAGTCATGCCATGCATATTTATGCCATTTTACTGCCATGCATGCATTTTTATACTGTTGGTAAGTTGGTAGTTGACATGCTGAGATTTGTAATCAAATCTCATTTGTTAGTTCCAACTACCATTCCCCCTTACAATGGTAAACTATGTGCCAGGATTTGGAGAACCCCGTTGAGGATAGATTGGATAAGGTCGACTAGGCCCCAATGCAACGACGATGAGATTTTGTTTCAACTCTCCAATTCATAGATAGGGTTTTAGCTATCTTAGCCGAGTTGCGTGAGTAGTTATTTTATTCTGTATTGTACTTATTTATATTATAGTCGTGACAGAAAAGTTTTTTAACATTACAACTATCAATCTATTATGAATTTATAAAGCATGTTATATATGTCTTGGGATATAGTTTCTAGTACAATGTTATTTACTCAAAAGAATTATCCACTACATATATTGCATATTGTTAGATGAATACTAGGTGCATTGAATCCTTAACTGTCATGAATAGGAGCAGGTAACTTTGTATTGCATGTCCCAATATTTCAAAGTTTGTCAAATCCCAAGTGGAATCTAGGGGCGTCATAGGATGGTATCCGAGCAATACGTCTCAAGATTAAGCCCACATGTCTCCAGGAATTTGGACCAGAATATAGGATTGAAACTTTAGTCTTTGCTAGGCTTGATAGAGATTGCGCTCTAGAGTAGGATCGAGGTACCGTATGGTTCAAACCGAGGTTCGAAGAGCACAGTTTTCTTCATTAATGAGTGAAGCCTATCAACGGATGCATGCACATTTTAGCTCATTTAATGGCTTTAAGAATTCAACCTCACCCTTGCAAAAGATAGCTGGTCTGAGAAAGATTTGGTTGTCAACATCCATGTGGGATGATTTATGGCCTACTTGCTAATTTACTTCTTTGCTGAACAGGGATTGGAAGTGGGATATTTGTATTTTTATTTCCCTTTGCTTGTGGAGAAGATATAGACACAAGTCACTCCCAAATGGTACCTTTATATCCTTCAGCAGTGTTTACGGCCCCTGCTCCAAAAGCAATTCAATTCCTTTAGCAGTGTTTAGGGAAGAGCTTGACAATAAATTATTCCTAGACTTGGTGAACTAACTGAAGGCGCAGGAGTACGCATTGCTAGTACAAGGTAGCATGACTGCGGAATAGTATGCTGCGAAGTTCAAGTAATTAGGGAGGTTAGCACCTCACCTGATTTCCATTGAGGTCGGACAAAGAGGATTAACCGCTTAGATTAATTTTGAATAGAAAAGGGCCATGTCTTTTGCATCTAGGGGAAGTGTAGAGAAGAAAATGTCTTTTACTAGTCCAAACAAACGTAAGGAGTAGTAATTGGAAGACAGATGTCATCCTCCAACCTGCAGTGTGCAAAGTGTTGCAAGCTTCATGCTGAAGAATGTTGTTACGGTTATGGAGTCTGCTTCAAATGTGGAAAACCTGGGCACATGATCAAAGATTGTCCCAATGAAGCTCATATTAATGGAGTTGGTTACAACGGTGATAGCAAACCAAAACCAATGCCCCACACCATAACAAGAGCATATGTTGTTACATTAGGTGATGTTGATGTTAACACTCCAAAGACTGAGGAAGCTGGCATCATCAATGGTATGTTTTAAGACTTTGGCATCTTTAAATTAGTTCAGATTGGTAGAATTGTTATTAATAGCAGTACTACCTTACTTTGATATTTGGAAACGTTAGCCTGTTAAGGTTCATAGCTTGTGTGCTATTCGATTTAGGCATGATGGAGTCTTTTGTGTCTACAGCATTTGCACGAATTTGTTGTTTGCAAACTGAGTTGTTACCTCGTAAGGTTGTAGTAACGATTCCTGATTGAGCTGCATAATTGCATATTTTATTTATTTAAAACCAATAATTTTTAATTGTTTTATTATTTTATCATTGGTTTTAGATGGATAAATTGATTAAGAGGCATAAATCCAAGTTGTGAATTAAATTGATTAAAAGCATAGGTTATACTTGATTTTATAACTTGTGATTTATTTGGGCAATAAATTCTTCACATGCACAACACACTCTTAAATTTTATTTTTCATCTCTTGTTTAATTTTAATTATTTTAGTTTCTTTATCTTATTTTATTTGTCTAGTTCTATTTTTATTATTATTTATTTTTACTTTTCTAATTTTTATTTTATTTTATTTTATTTTTATTTTATTTTTTTATTTTATTTTCTGCGCTGGCTAAACGACATGTCGTTTGGTCAGCAGACCAAAACGACATGTCGTTTTGTGCTATTTTGTTTCTGCCGTTTAAGCTAAACGACGTGCCGTTTTGTCTAAAACCAAAACGACATGTCGTTTTGCACAAACTTGGTTTCCTACCGTTTGAGCTAAACGACGCCGTTTTGTCTACAGACACAAACGACGCCATTTTGCATCGTCTTCAACCTCGCGTTGCCTCCTGCACAGACGCCTCCAGCGCAGCCATGCGCAGCCCTCCACGCCACCATGCATCACCGCTGGCCGCCAGAAGTCACCAGACGACGCCGGCGATCCATCTCCGCCGCCCAGTCAAGCCCAACGCCATCTCCACCTCAGCCAGCTTCCATGCATGCGTTCGGAATACTTCACGTAAATGCCATGCAAGCCACCTCCAGCGCAGCTGCACCTCTCCACAAGCCGAGCTCCACCTTGCCTGCAGCAACAAACAACCAACTGCTGCAACAGACTGGAAAGAGAGACGGAGCGGGAAGCTGGACGACGGGAAGCAGAGAGACGTGCTGCGCAGAGGAAGAAGAGAAAAAAAAAATAAAAAGAAAGAACGTGAGCTGGGGACGACGCACAGAAAAGAAAAGAAAAAAAAATGAACAAGAAGAAGGAGCTGGCCGAAGTGGAAACGTGCGGAAGAAATAAAGAAAAAGAAAATGCATGCAGACGCTTGCACGTGAAGAAAAAAAAGAAACGAAAGAAGAGAGCTGGACGAAGAGAAGAGAAACGAAAAAAAAATAATAAGAAGAAGAAAGAAACGAGAAAGAGACGGAGACGGAGCGGAAAGCAGAAAAAAAAAA